>NW_019014530.1:481595-496042 GCF_000150535.2 Carica papaya
TTAAAATATTTTTGTTATAATTTACGCTATTAAATATCTAATTTTCTCATTTTAAGAATATTTTTTGTTAATTTTATTTTATAAAATGAATAATAAGTTGTAAATATTCTATAAAGGGGATAAATAAAAAATAAATAAAAACTTAAGGTCCAAATATATATATATGTGTGTGTCTGTGCGTGCGTGTCTCCATATATATATATATATATATATATGTATTAGGCATGCAAATACTCTCTACAAAGTTCCAAACCCTCTGTAAAATCCTCTCTCCATTTTCAAATTCAAACAGTTTGGTCCTCTGAAAAAACACATATATAAACACGTCCCGCGCGTATTACCGCGCGAAGGAAGCTTTCTAAAAAATGGCAGCTAAGCTATTGGCATTGGCCTGCACACGGAACGACGCCCATGGCGGGCTGTCTCCCAGACCTCACTACCCCTCCATGCCCAAGTATCCCAAGGGCGTTTCGTCTGAGCAAGACGATAACGATGTGTCCAATGCCGTATTTCAGGTAACCGGAATGACATGTTCAGCCTGCGCCGGCTCCGTCGAGAAGGCTATAAAGCGCCTTCCAGGGATACGCGAGGCCGCCGTCGATGTTCTCAACAACCGCGCTCAAGTTTTCTTCCACCGGAGTATCGTTAACGTACGTTGTCATAAATTGATTATAACCTTTTTGTGAGTGCCGAAATCTCTGATCGATCTAGTTTTCTTTTGGTTTCTGTAGAAAACGATTTTTGAAAGGTATTTTCTAATCGATCTAGCAGTTCTTCTTTTGGTTTTTGTAGAAAACGATTTGTTTATTAGGTCTTAAATTAGATTATCTAGCTGATTTTGATTGGGGTGATTAATTTGAATTTGCGATTGAAATGCTTGCTTTGATTTAGTGGGTTTCACTTTAAAGTTTAAGTGGGTGTTTCTGTTTACTCTCTTTTTCTTTTTACATGTTTTGTGTATGAGATAATTGACGGCAATGATCCATTTTCGTCACCACCAAACAAAAAATTTGATACGATGGCTATCTCAATTCCTTTTTGACATTCTTTTTGGCTTGGTGCCGACAGAGAAACGTCATATTCTTTACTTTTTCAGGATGAGTATGTTCATGACACATTTCATTTACTGCCATACATTTTCAAACTTCTGTTCTCACAAAATGATTGATATTTTTAATTGGGTAGCTATGTTTTCCCTCTTGGGCCAGGCCTAAGTTTCCCATCCAGGAGTGACTCCCTATTAATTTCTCTGTTTTAGCTTAAACACCGAATTGAGTCCATCAACCCAATAGGGTTCGTCTTCATGGTACTTGCAAATTAAAGTTTCAAAAGCACCATCTCCAATTTGGGAAGATGGGTTTCAATATAGGTTGGTAGAGAATTAATTTGGGTGTGTAAAAGCCGACAAATGTTTACTGCTAAAAAAAATCAGTCCTGAGTGACAGACACTTTCTCTATATCCAGTTCTGGTTACTAGATGGACCTACTCTCTTTGTGGAGCTTAATTTCTATTTGTGGTGAACAATTTGTCGTTGATTATTAGGTTTTAAGCTTACTCTGCCTTTTTCAAACTGATAAAGCCAATCTAATTTTTTTGACCAACCAGCTCTACATAAATAATAAGTATGTGGTATAATAATGTTTATGAGTTGAAATTATAACGAAAGTACTAAGAATGACACATGAATAGAAAGTAATTTTTCATAGGGAAAATTCGGTGAAAAGCATAAAAGACGAATAATATTATTGCATGACTTATAAGAAAAAAGCTTTAGTTTTTATTTTAAGAGTGTGCAAATGGGTCCGAACTGATTTAATCGATGAAGCCAAAATATTTTAGGCAAATTGCTTTAGTTTTGGTTAAACTGGATTAATTTGGTTTTTAACCGAAAGCCATAATATTTTTGGTTCAACCATCGGCTCCAAAAAATTCTGGAACTGAATCAACCTGTTTAACATATATATCATGCAATACAATATTTATAATTATATAATATAATATTTTTTATAATATATCACAAGGGTACTTTTTTACGAAATAATACCTTGCTTTTTAAGGCATGGTGCATCCTAGTGTGAGGATGAAAATATAAAATATATTTTTTAGTTTCAAGAGTTATGATTGTTCTTTATTTCTCTTTTAAATTTGATGAGGGAAATTAATGGAAGTACAGTGCCTCCAAGGTATGATAACACCAGCCCCATGTTGTAAGTTATACCTTTTATTCTGCGTAGGGTGTTTTTGCCACTTAAATGTTTTGAACAAAGTAGGAAGGCAAAGAAGGACTAGGTTGTATTAGATTCTTCTCTAGGATAGGTTCAGAAATAATTAATAAGCTAGCTGATATTACACATACATGTACACACGGATCATGGTCCTGGCTTCTTTCTTATTTTTTCATGTCTTCATATTGACATGAAGTAGGATATTTTATATCACTCTCTGGGACAGACTCAAGAAAAATTTAGTTGGCTTGGCTCAAGCAAAAACATTGATCATGATCCTAGCTTCTTTCTTATCTTTTGATTCACTAATTTGAACTAAACATTATGTAGGAGGAGAGTATTCGTGAGAGAATCGAGGATGCTGGATTTGAAGCAAGATTGATTAAAGATAGTGCAAATGAAAAATCCACGCACGTATATAGAATACACATAAATGGAATGACTTGCACTTCTTGCTCCTCAACTGTTGAAAGAGCTTTGCTAGCAGTTAATGGTGTACAAAAGGCCCAAGTGGCTTTAGCAACAGAAGAAGCAGAAGTTCATTTTGATCCCAAAATTCTAAGACACAACCAACTGCTAGAAGTTATTGAAGATACTGGATTTGAAGCGATACTTATTAGTACAGGTGAAGATGTGAACAAGATCGATCTTCGGGTGGATGGTGTGCTTACTACTCATTCTATGATAATGATTGAACAATCTCTCGAAACACTGCCAGGGATTCAAGGCATTGATATGGACCCTCAAGTCAATAAAATTTCTGTGTATTATAGACCTGATGTGACAGGACCGAGAAATTTCATTAGGGTGATAGAGTCAATTAGTTCTGGGCATTTCAAGACAACTATCTTTCCTGAAGGAGGGGGAGGACGAGAAAATCACAGACAAGAGGAGATTAAGCAATACAAAAGCTCTTTTCTTTGGAGTTTAGTTTTTACAATTCCGGTTTTCCTGACCTCCATGATCTTTATGTATATTCCTGGAATCAAGGAGGGATTGGATACTAAGGTAGTCAATATGCTCTCCGTAGGAGAGATCATAAGGTGGATACTATCAACTCCAGTTCAGTTCATAATTGGCTGGCGATTCTATACTGGCTCTTACAAAGCACTACGACATGGTTCTGCCAATATGGATGTTTTGATTGCATTGGGAACAAATGCAGCCTACTTCTATTCAGCATACTCAGTACTGAGGGCTGCTATCTCTCCAGATTTTAAAGGCACTGATTTCTTCGAGACTAGTGCAATGCTTATATCATTTATTCTACTGGGGAAATATCTAGAAGTTTTGGCTAAAGGAAAGACTTCTGAGGCCATTGCCAAGCTTATGAACTTGACACCGGACACAGCAATACTTCTAACTCTGGACGATGAAGGGAATGTGCTAAGTGAAGAAGAGATTGATAGTCGCTTGATACAAAAGAATGATATAATTAAAATTATTCCTGGTGCAAAAGTTGCTTCAGATGGTTATGTTCTGTGGGGGCAGAGTAATGTGAATGAGAGTATGATAACAGGAGAGGCGCAACTAGTGCCAAAAAGGAAAGGTGACCCAGTAATTGGTGGTACTGTGAATGAGAATGGGGCATTACATATTAAAGCAACAAAGGTTGGTTCAGAGAGTGCTCTTGCACGGATTGTTCGTCTCGTTGAGTCAGCACAACTGGCCAAAGCTCCAGTACAAAAATTTGCTGATCGCATCTCTAAATATTTTGTGCCAATGGTATATGGTTTAAAACTTAACTCTGTTCCCTAGTCACAATTTTTAGCTTAACTAAGAGTATTTGGTGTTGTAATGGCACCAATTTTTTTAATTATGTCTTCCTTGTGCAGGTAATTATTTTGTCATTTTCAACTTGGCTTGCATGGTTTTTAGTTGGAAAATTCCATGGCTACCCAGAATCTTGGGTACCATCTTCAATGGACAGCTTTGAGCTAGCCCTCCAGTTTGGGATCTCTGTCATGGTTATAGCCTGCCCATGTGCTCTTGGCCTAGCAACACCAACTGCTGTTATGGTTGGTACAGGAGTTGGTGCATCTCAAGGCGTGCTCATTAAAGGAGGTCAAGCATTGGAAATTGCACATAAGGTAAGCATTTAACACCATCTTGCTTTTTCCTATGTCCCTTTTAATAATAATTCAGAATATTCTCTCTTTTTCAAATTGAATTCCTGTTTCAATATCCTTTATGTTTAATCATAATTAGAACGATATCTAAATCTCTAAATTAATCGTAAAGATACTGATCTTGATGCTTCAAGCACTCTTCTTCTGTCATTTGTTAATTTTTGCTGATTTGCTAACAGTGTCACTGCAAGTACTAATTGAATGTTTTTCTTCTTTATCCTACTTTATGTGGCATAATTCAAGAACCATATATGGGTTGCAAATTTTTATAGTCAAATTCTTAGACTTGTTTCCTAAATCCTTATTGTTGCTTTAACGCTTGATAGCTGCAGAGCCATAAATCATTAAGTTCAACTTTGTGGAAATAATTGCAATCTTTAATAAAAGTTTATTATGATTTTAGGTCAGTTGCATTGTATTTGACAAGACAGGGACTCTCACAGTTGGGAAGCCAGTGGTTGTTAACACTAGACTTCTGAAAAATATGGTACTCAGAGAATTCTATGAACTTGTTGCTGCAACTGAGGTATGCTTTAGTTTCACTCATGTAATGGTAGCCGTTTGAGAGAACCTGTATTAGAAAACTTTAATTTTGTCTGCAAATAAGGATTTTATAGCTTTTTAAATAGTTCAGAGTGAATTAAATATTTTCTTTGTACAATGACTTATGTTGGTGTTGTAAATCCATTATAGATGAATAGTGAGCACCCATTAGCCAAGGCTATTGTTGAGTATGCCAAAAAATTTAGAGGAGATGAAGAGAAGATAGTGTGGCCAGAAGCACGGGATTTTATCTCTTTCACCGGCCATGGAGTGAAAGCTACTGTTAGGAACAGGGAGATAATAGTTGGAAATAAGAGCTTGATGCTAGAAAATGGCATTGCCGTTCCAGCTGATGCTGAAGATATGCTAACAGAAACTGAAGAGATGGCACAAACTGGGATTCTGGTATCTATAGATGGTGAAATTACTGGAGTTCTGGCCATATCTGATCCATTGAAACCTGGTGCTCGTGAAGTCATTCCGATCCTCAAGTCTATGAGAGTTAGGAGCATCATGGTAACAGGTGACAACTGGGGAACTGCTAATTCCATTGCTCAGGAAGTTGGAATTGAAACTGTTGTGGCAGAAGCCAAACCTGAGCAAAAAGCAGATAAAGTTAAAGATTTACAGGTATATGACCGAAAGAAACTGATTTTTTTCCATTTATTTTGCTTTCGGTATGGAATTCTTGGTCCTTATTTTTTGTGCACTAAAATTCCACATTATTGCATACTAAAATATTTCCCTTTATAATTATATTTTTCTGATATTCATAGGCATCTGGCCATGTTGTGGCAATGGTGGGAGATGGAATCAATGACTCCCTGGCACTTGTAGCAGCAGATGTTGGCATTGCAATTGGTGCTGGCACAGACATTGCCATAGAGGCAGCTGATATTGTTCTTATGAAAAGCAACTTGGAGGATGTTATTACAGCCATAGACCTTTCGAGACACACCTTTTCCCACATTCGTTTGAACTATGTTTGGGCTCTGGGTTATAATCTTCTTGGCATACCAATAGCTGCTGGAACCCTTTTCCCATCTACAAGATTCCGTTTACCACCATGGATTGCAGGTGCTGCAATGGCAGCATCTTCAGTGACTGTAGTATGCTGTTCCCTATTTTTGAAGTATTATAAGAGGCCCAAAAAGCTAAGGAATCTTGTGATGCAGGGAATTCAGATTGAATGATTGATGGTTGTTGTTCTTCATTTTTGTGTATATGTATAGGAGTGACTTTTGGTTTGGATTGAACTAGTTAAGCTAGGGTGTGATGGGATCAAGGAATCCAATTTAGTAATAAAGGGAAGATTTTCATTCTGGTCTTCCATGTATGTAAAGGTGCTGCTGTAAGGAGGGTATTATGCTTCGTGTCTGTGAATGAACTGAAGCTACTGAATTGCTCAAGGACAGCTGTTAGGCTGCATTTTGGTCGTGGGAAATTAAGCTCCTTATTGTGCATGGTGCTGCAGATTGGGTTGTAGTTTCCTTCTGAATTGCTCAAGGAAAGCTGTTAGGCTGCATTTTGGTCGTGTAGAAATTAAGCTCCTTATTGTGCATGGTGCTGCATATTGGGTTGTAGTTTCCTTCTTGAGTGGATGTTTTGGTTTTTGTTCTTTCTAGTGGAAGAGCTATTAGCAACTGCAATTGCTTTAGATGCTTTCTTACAGGAAGAGGTACTATTATGTTTTATCTTTTTAATGGTAGCTTCTCTACTATAATATTGACAGTAAGGGACGGTAATTTGGTCACTGAAAATTCCCAGGGGTTGTCAAACATCACAATACATACAGATGGGTAAGGTTTGTGGATGAGGTTCCAAAAAAGGGGAAACTTGAGTTGATCGAATGTGACAACAGTGCCATCGTTAAGCATGTTGCACTTACCACTAGGGATTTGAGGATTCTTGACCCCTTATTCTCAAACTCCAATTTTCTTGGAAGTTGATTAAGAAAGTTCATATCTTTTTAATATGTTTCCTTTTTCTCTTCCCATTCATCATGTTAAGTTTTAAATTCATTGCCATTCATAGCTGGAGTAAGTGCAAACACATTGATATTATTTACTAGGACAAGTGGAAATGCTTTTTCTTCTTTGTTCTTCTATATGGATTGTTTTGTTATTATGATTACCTCAAGGCTCATGAGTCATGGACAAGACCTTGTTTAGCTTTCACTTTTCTGCAGCCAGGGAGGAAGCAATGTCTGCTATTATCGGATCCTTCTCTCCAATAGATGCTTCCCTTTGTGGATCACCGATGGCAATAACTTCCACATAAAAGCCAATTTGAGATCCATAGAGCAGACCAATTTCAGACCTTGAAAGATATGCTTACCCTGCATTGAACAAACTGGCCAGGAATGTCAAGCACCAAGGATCTTGAATGTGTATGGAGTTTGAAAGGCAGTCTTTCTGGCCTGCTTGCAATACAGAAGGTATTTTTTATGAATGATATGTCTTAATATTTAATAGTTACAAAAAATCAAGTGGGTGTGGGTTAATTTAAGTGCACTTACCAAGCTAGCTTATTATAATCTGATGCTAGGGAAGAGGGTGAAAGACACAAGAAAAGTAGTTCTTCACTTAATTAAGCATTGTGCTTGGTTGGTCTGGTTGGTAATGGTTGAATGCAAATTACAAGTTTGCTTATTATATCTAATGCTCGGGAAGAAGGTGAGAGAAACTAGAATAATACCGTTAAAAAAAGTTTTTTTATTGATGTGTATTTTATTAAATATTATAACTCTATACGTGAAAAAATTTTTAAAATATAAAAGAAAATAAATAATTAACTATAAAAAGTGTAATTCGCATTTATACATTGATTATTTTTAACTGATAGTTTTTTCACTTACTCAAGCAATGTGTTTGATATTCATTTTGATGGTAATTGGGAATTTAGTAAAAATAAATTTCTATTAATTCTTGAAAAAAAAATTATTTAATACAAAACTTCTCCTTATAAGAATAGTAAAAAAGTAAATTACTAAAAAAGATATCGTATCTTAAGTTTTTTCATGGATCAATACAAACACATGACGTTTTTAAAGAACAGATTTACCACATGAGAGGAATCAATAGTTCTCGAACATGAATGAAGTGAGCTATTCTGCTAGAAGATCCAACAGTTATGAATATATATTCATGAACTCTGGAAGTTTTAGGTAGTCCAAAAATAAAATCATACTAAAGTATAAACATATAATTTGAATAAAAGTAATATACAGAACTGCATGTTTTGTGAATTTTCTTTTGTAAGTTGACACATTCTTCACTGATCTATTAATATCTCTAATCATTTTAGACTGATAATAATATCAGTCACTATATCTAGTTTTTTTTTTTTTTTTTTTGTAAAAATGTCAATATTTTAAACTACATTTTTTATTCCCTTATAACAACTAGTCATCATGAACAATAAAAAGAAAGATAATTTTCTTTATATGCATGCTTCATATTTCTTCTTTTAGATGGCTGAGAAAGAGATTTGTAATATATTCTTTATTGAGCTCGTGCTAGTATAGGAAAAATTTTATGCAAACTTTTCTCAAATAAGCTCTTTCGGTAAAAGCATTAACCACTTTATTGAAATTTTATGTAGAGCATAAATTAGCGACTTATCATAATAAAGTATACGATAACTCTTGATGGATAAGTAATGTTCCCAATGATATATTAGTTCATATAATTTTGGATGATAAGTTAAATAAAAGTGTTTTGTTTCATTTAGTTTCTTACTTTAAGTTTTATAGGTTGATTTTTTTGACTTGAAACAACATCTATCCCAATTTGAAATTCATTGCCCTCCGCGAGAAATAGTTAATTAAAGTATGATTCTACTAGTACAAAAATAGATCGATAGATAGATACATATAGATATATATATATATAGAGAGAGAGAGAGAGAGAGTATAGTGTAATTGAATTTATCTATAATGAATAAGTATATCTTTTAAGACTTAATTATACGTTATGAATTAAGTATGTTCTACATATATTTGTATTGATAAGTATAAAGAATTATGGAATAATTGGTTCACAAAGTTATATATAACAAAATTTGGTCTCTAAATATTCAATCTTTATAAATATATAATTTGTTGTTTTTGGATGAAAATGTAAAAGATGATTTTTCGAAGTTATGGTGCGCAAAAAACATGCAAAAACTTAAAGAAAATTAGATGAAGTACATTCATGATATTTAGACAATGAGATTAGATCACAAAAGACTGTGACTGTTGCAAGTGTCGGTTGCGACTGTTGCAAGCATCGACATATTTTGAACTTTACAGATATGATTATGTGAAGAAACATACCCTTATATGACGAAGTAAATACGTTACAAAAAAATAAACATTATCAATTTTGATAGAACTTAAATTATATTACTTCCTGTCTCACTTTTAGTTTTGTACATGATCTATTTTTAATATTTTCTAATCGATTTAATTTTAAATTTTTAGATTAATTTTAAAAATTTTCCAGACATATTTGAATAATAACATGAAATAAATAAATAAATAATTTAAATTTATAGTATTTTTAATGTTATTATTTTTATACAGTACACAAAATTTAAATTCTTAATTTCATTTTAATTTTTTTAAAAAATTAAATTAAATTCTAAATTAGTTTGACTTGGTTTTTTAATCTACATTTCAGTTTACAGTTGCATTAAAACCCGAAAGTGTACGGACATAATCTAAATCCAACGGCTTCTCGTTCGTCAACGTGGCAGAATCCGATTGGAAGCACGCGTAACGAGGAGGTGGATCCCATCTGATTGTGGGAAGTGTCCCATACCCGACAAGCCGTACGATTGTCCACGTGGTAGCATGTGGATGGTGGGGACCACTTAAGAAGTGCACGTGGCAGCAGATAAGTGTCCCCACGAGGTTTGACCGCGGATTGCGGGATCTTTGTACGGGCTATTTTGGTTTTGGGTTTTGTGCCGTTGGGGCAGCTTTTGTATATGTGACAAAAGACAAAAGGATTTTAGGTGGGTGGGGGATTTTTAATTTAATTTAATTTATTAATTATTTTTATTATTTTTTAAAAAATATATTATTTTGCAGAAATAATTTTCTTTAAGGCTTGTTTGGTTGGTTTATATCCATTTTGGTAGGTCAAAGTGTCTTCCAATCATCAAACACCACCTCTATTTTACATGTGTAAGAGGGAATATAAGTATTTATAGATAAAAATATATATACATTTTATTCTTGATAAAATGATAATAATAATGAATATAATAAAAATTACATAAAAAATATAATCTAAGTTTCAACTAATTCTAATAACTTTGTGGTAAATTTACAATCAAACCCTTTTTATTTTCGTGTAAAAAAATTAAACTTGTGATATAAAATAAGTAGCCGACATACTCGGTACATTGATTTCTTCAACTAGGAGTTATGGTGATTTACAAAAGATTGTTTATCCCACATCGATTAGATTTGGAGTATTATCTTATCTATGAGATGTAATATTTTTATAGAACAAAATTATTAATCACCTTATAACATAACTAAAATTATCTATAAATTGCTAACTCAACGGTAAATTTGACTAAAAAAATTTGTTCATAACAAAGATAAAGTTGGCATTTTACTTAAAGGTCGGTAAGGATAAAAATGATTCATATTATATTACACACTAAAAACTATTGAGTTTCCTTCTTCTTCGCTCCTCATGGATATATATGCTTTTAGTTTTGAGAGAACAATGGAATAATTTAATGATGTAGAAATTAAAAATTTTATTGACGAAATCAGAAGTATCCTATAAATAGAAAAAGTTATGAGTCAAATTTATTAGATATATAACATAATTACTGTAATACCTGAACCCGAAATTTGGCATGAGATCAATTTTAGCATTTAAAAATAAATAGAAAATTATTTAAAAATTAATTTAATTTAATTTAATTTTTGTTGAATTTATTGAAAAAATAGGTTAGGGATGTAATCAAAAATAATTTTGAGAAAAATTGGTAAAAATTTAGGTTCGTGAATGTTTTTGAAAAAAAAATTATAAATAGGGGATCAAAGTATAAATAGAAAAAAATTATACAATGTAGGACTGCTCAGTCAACAACCCTGACGAATCCGAGCACACCGTATGGTAAGGCACGCTGACATTGGCGCCACGCGGGATACCACACAAGCAATCCGTGTGCTCCGCGATCGGGCGACCCAGAATCGATCTCGCTTGCGTGGACAACTCAGATTTGTTTCCTTCTTAAGCGCAATCGGACGGTCGAGATCAAATCGCGATAGACGGTCCAAATTTATTTTCTCTTTAGGTGCGATCGGACGGATAAGATCGATCGCGATGGACGGTCCAAATCAACACAGATGGATATAAATATCTCGCATCACACAGGAACCCAAACCTTAGTCGCTAGTCCCCATCGAAAAAAGAGGTTGACTGTTGACCGCCGCTGCACTAGAGTCACCAACGACCACAAAAAAAGGTAAAAATTCTCTCTACCCATTCGAAATTCGATTCTGAGCACTCCTGTAGACAAATAAGAGCAAAAGAGATGACAGATGAGCAAAAAACTGCGGACAAAACCCGACGAAGCCACCGAGGCTAAAATCTCAAAACTCCTCCGATGAGCCCCTTCTCGATTCTCATTTAATGTAATTTTTTTATGGTTATGTTCATGTCCTTTTCTGTACAGGTTAGTCGAAGAAAGAACCTTAGCTGCGAAGGAGGACTAGCGAAGCTGCTGCACCCGGAGGTTTTCCTCGCCGATAGGTTCGATTTTTTGTGATTTTTCGGTCAACCGAGACTCTTAACGTGTTTTTTTTGTAGGGATACGACCAAAACCGACTAGACTGAGGTGAACCGCCGCCATGCCCTAGTGTTGAAACCCAAAAATTGGCCGGAATGAGTTTTGAACACCGATTTTAAATTTCTAGGGTATTTTTAGGTACGTGACGAGTGTTTTGGATTACGTAAGAAAAATTCAGGGAACTTAGTATCTGTTAGGAGGCGTAGTAGGCAACACGATATCTCGAAATATCGATTTGGGTAATGATCTCTCATCCTATTCTCCGTTACGGTAAATTAAGACTTAACGTTGCATAATTTCGTATTTTTATATAAAATTAGAAAATCTTAAAAATAATTACAGGTTACTATTGGAGCCGGAACCGGTTAGTGCACATTTGTCATGATTCCTAGTTTATTTTCTTGTATTACCTAAATTGCTTACCATTACATTGTGCATGCTTACATTGATATTTTTTATAGTCTTCTCAATTATCTGGTTAATTAGTTCGTTCATGCATGATTTATCTGGTTATCTGATTACTCGGTTATTGGTTGTGATAAGTTCAATCGCATACTTAAATGTTATTTTATTGATAAGTGAAAATAAAATGAGATATTAGTATTACGTGGTTAATTGTTATGTTGATGGAAATCTATTATATGAAAGACTTACTAGGTACTCGAGAAATGGTGGACGCACCTGATATATAGAGAACCCTACCATGAACGTTATCTCAATAGAAAGAGGCTAATAAGTCTTTTACTAGTAAGGTTTGAGATATATAGTTCACCCTCATACCGGATGAGGTATCAAAGTGGTGGAATATTTGGTGCTTATTACCGGATGAGGTATGGGGATGACCGATTAATTGTTTAATTGGATATTGGGTTCACGATTAGGGAGACATCCCTATGGATTTCCAGGGGTACCGTTAAGCAGATAAAAATAAAAAGTGATTGTCTCTTGTTATTTTATATGTGAAAGTAAAAAATGTATGAATATGAGTTTTCATATGTTATTTTTGGAAAAACTCGGTATGTGAATACGAAATAAATGATTTTTTTTATATTAAATGAATTTACATTAAATTAAGGGCTCAATTTGTTATTTTTTCGATTTTTACCAATATTCAGTTTTTTATATATGTGATTAATGTGATATTCTTAGTAGGGTAGTATAGCTCACTATTTCATTAACTATTTCAAATTAAGATAATCAGAATTCAGATCCCGATCAATAAGAGAGTTGTGAATAATTCACTACCCAGACTTCCTCTAAGTACTAGTGAAAGTCGTCTTATGATATTTATTTATTCGCTTTTCTTTAATTACCGTTTATTTTTTAGAAGAGATATTCCCGTAACTATATTGGACATTTTAAATTATTATGTGAGAAATGTAAATTCTGACTCTATTAATCGCTTCTACATTTAATTTATGAATTTATTTTCATTTAAATTTCGGGTTTTTACAATTACACTCTCTAAGTATTAAAAAAATTTATAAATAACTAAAAAAATCTCTAACATCATTAAAAAGCAAGATTAACTCAAAAATTAAAGAAGATGATGTTACAACATAGTTAAACACTAGTTTCACATTGCTTTTTGTTATCAAATATATAGTGCCCAAATATTTTGCAATCTCCAGCTCATAAATAATATCATAGACTCTACAATATTAATAACCTAATGGATTTAGAATTCTTCTTATACTAATAAATATAATTCATTTGAAATAACCCCCGTAGATAAGACACAATCTTGTCCATAGACATATAAAATTAATGACATAGCCAAAAATATAAAAGGAGTATGAAATTCCAAATCAAGCATCGAGGGTTATAGAATAATACATGTATGAAACTAATGACATAACCAAACATGTAAAAGGAGTATGAAATCCCAATTCAAGCATTATGCCCTCTAGAAAAGACATTTAACTGTAAATGTGTAAGAAACATAAGATCGCCACCAACACATTTTAAGATAATGAAATAACTTATAAGAAATCAACACGTTGTTTATAATTAATTTTCTCACAAGAAAAATTGATCAAATATATTGAATAATATTAAGTAAAACAAATTTAAGATGATGAACAAAGAATTTAATATTAATTTCATAATTACATTATATAAAGTAATCAATTTATAATCTGCGATAAATTTTATTGTTTAATTTTTTAAATATAGGAATGAAAGTTGATTCATATCTACGGAGGAGTATGATCAAGTAGATACGATAGAAAAAGATTGACAATTTCAATTGTCATTCAATACCAAAATTATTAAAGAATAAAAAAGACATACAATTTGATCTAAATACTCTTTGATTGATGCATTTGTTTTAGGATAATATAGATCTCTCCCACCCTGTAAGGTTATAATGAGCCATGATCTCTCCAATAACTCTAGCCACCATACAAATCTAGTAAAATATCCATCGTATAACATTTAAAGCTTTGAAATTTTTCTTAAAATGATTAGTTGATAAGCCCTCAAATTTTTTTTCCTCATTTGTCCATAAATCCCCTTCATGCTTCAACCTCCATAGAGTATTTCCTACTTTTTTGCTGAAGCCCTAGAGCGAAACAAAGAAGTGTTCTTACTTGCATGACTTAGCCAATCAACCCTTCATCCTTGCGTTCATATTATTTATTCTCTCTTACAAAGATTATGCAATTCATTTTCGAAGTGTTTGATTTAGACAACATTATTATCCTTAGTAGGCTCTCTTACGTGCAAACTGGTCGTCGAGACTATCAA
>NW_019014531.1:14463-25822 GCF_000150535.2 Carica papaya
GATCCCAAAAGAAAAATCTAATATCATCTGTATAATTTTATTGAAAGATATATGGAATTAAGATGAATTACATCATGGAAGTGAATTAGCCTTAGTAGAAACATTATTATAATAAACGATGTATGAATGCATATGCAGTCAAGTTCCCCAGAAGGTCAATATACAGAACTGAATCATTATATAGAATATATATATATATATATACGTAAAAATAAAATTAAACAATACCTGGAGATCAGTTGAAGATCAGTGCCCCATGTTGTAGATCAGTTGAGAATATCTTAAGGAAAATCTTGGTGTGAGGAATGAAGCCTGGTCCGAGATCGGTCCTTGGAATATTATCGAACATGAACTCATGGGAAATTAAGCATTATCAAAACTAGGAAGTTCTCCTTCTCAAAAAAATAAGTAGTAATACAAGATATATGTACATGTAAATCTATATATAGTCTTCCTATCAATTTCTTGTCTTCATATATGATTTTCCAGTTAATCAAACTAAGGTATATATATATATATAAGAAGTCAAGCAAGCACAGATGGATGCATATGGCAAGAAAATGAAGAAGATGAAAAGAAAGTTGTTGGATCAAGATTCATATACATATATATATATATATATATATGATGCAAGAAAACACTTTTTTTTTTTTTTTACTTTAAAGATCAATCAATCTCTCTTGATCACTTCTCATGATTAATTGATCAACAGATTTCAAACTACTAAGAAGCTAGAGGAGTCAGCAATCTGTCAAAGTGTCTAGCTGACTAGTTTCTATTATGCCAAAAGAAACATGTATACAAATATATATATATACACACACAAACTTGGGTACTAACCACATGCATGTATAAATTAATATACACAAAAAGGATTTACAGAACAAAGAAGAGATAATTAAGATGGAGAGACAAGGATCTTGGATCAAACTTCATTCCAAACACCCATTTTCCTTCTTTCAGCAGACTAGCTAGATCTCTCTCTTCCTATCAAAAAGCTGCATATACACTATATATATAAGCACTGAAAGTCTCTCTCTCTCTCTCTCTCTCATAAGAAACTTAAGATTGAATGACATGTGAAAAATCAAATTAAAGGAGAACAGACAAATTAAGAAAATGAAAAGAGAGATGAAAAAAATGAGGAAAGCACATGAGAGACAGGTCATTGTATGGATAAAATAATGAAAAAAGCTGGTGAATTTTGGAGGGATGGTGTTGTCTTCTTCTAAAAACTTTATGTGAGAGATTAATTTTTAAGAAGCTTTTTACAGAGTAAGTATGTGGAAATTGCAGAAAATAATAATAATAATAATGAAATTAGAAAAGGGAAGCTCTAGCACTGAAAATAACGAGGGTAGACCAAGAGTGAAAAAGCAAGAGAGATGGAGAATATGGGCCTCCACAAAGTGAAATACAATAATATTATAAATGCTTTACATATATATATTTATATATATATAATAGCACGTTATATATTGATATGTATTATAATAGAGGTTAGGTTAGAGTCTGTGGAGAAAAGCTATAAACAACAATGAAGATATCGAATCATGGAGAAAAAGGTTCACCGCCAGAATCAGACCCATGATACCTCCACTCATTTCCTTCTTAATTATACTATTACATATACAAATATATATATATATATATATATATGTCACAATTACCATGTATGAGAGAGAGAGAGAGAGAGAGAGAGAGAGAGAGAGAGAAAAGTACTTAATTTCTAAGCACAAGAAGTTAAGTTGGTCAAAAGCACCCCATGAATATTTTAGAATATTAGCCATCATGCACTATTAATTTTCTTTAGTATATATTATTTATTTGTGTCTTTTCCTCCTTTGGGTGTTATGTAGATTAAGTTCATTAACACCGCCTTCAAAATGGATGAAATTTACAGTGCATATATATATATATATATATATATATATACATGTAGATGTGGATTTTGAAGCTTACCATGACATGATGTTTTGTGCTTAATCAAGTCAAAATATTCTTGGCAATATAATCTTAATTACCAAGAAAATAATAATCCCATTAATTAATTTTTCTTAAGGTCATGATTGTGATATTACAGCCATTTTCAACTGTTAAGCATTGGTGCATGGCGGCAGAACATCAGACATGGTATTATTTTACTTTTTTTTGTATATTTTCTGTTTTATACAATTCAATAATCTAGTTCAACTGTAAATAGAAATACGCAGATAATGTTAAGCATCGATTTGCTTGGAAAAAAAAAATGCTAAGAAGATATGAAAACTATATATGTATATGTATATGTATATTCTTGACAGGATATATACATATATACGAGCAGGAAGATGAACATGAGCATGACAAATGACCACATCATCATCATCAAACACCAAAGTATTTGATTCTTCTTCACCAGAATAATATTTGAAAATAAATAAATAAGAGTCATAGTGTTGTTGTTCGTATCACATCAAAGAGGATTTTTCACCTTTTGCTTTTTGCCGACGAACTACAATTATTTTGTTTTTATGATGAATGTAATATATACAAATATTATTGAACACTTCAAATATTTTCATTAAATTTTTATATTAATTTTAAAATAATCTCTTTCCGAATGGGTCAACCATACTTATAATCCATCTTTTCATTCTTAATTTGCTCGTCTCCTACTCATGTATGGTTTCAATGCAAAAGCAAAGGAAGAACATCTCAATTCTCAATGTTCATATGATATTTGACTTACCATGTCTGATCTTTTCGGCTCAAATCACTACTACTTCCATTTCTCCTCCTACTAACTAGGACATCATGCACCATTGATTTTCTTCTGTTCCAGAAGTGAACTCTACATATGCTGAAGAATACAATACGAACATCTTTACATGACTGCCTGTGTATATAGAAGGTGTATTGCACGTGTATATATACGTGCATTACAATTTTAAAAGCTCTTTATATAAAATTGTTGATATCGTCTTATGGGGAGAACGATTTTAGAAAAGTCTCTCTGTGGATAGTGTATCTAACAAACAACTCAACTTGAAAAGATTATGAAGGTCAGATATTCCACAATTTTATTATGTTGAAATAACTGTTATTTCTGAGAGCATTTACAAATTTCTATCTAACAAATCTGATCACCGAAGATGTTCAGAGAAATATCCAGGTTATAACATCAAAAATCTGGTCTACCAATCAGAAGGAACTGAATGTACAGGGAGATCATCTGTACAGTTCAAATTTACAGTGAAAGAAAAGATAAAAGATTAAAATGTCTAAGCTGCTATCTGGGAAAGGAAACACAACAGCCTGCTTCTTATGACTGGTTTTTCACGATCTTAACGCTGCTATAGAAGCGTTTAAGATCCTTCATTGCCTTCTCCTCTATCTGAATAGAACGTATTGATGAAGGTGCTTCCACCTCTGGTTTGAACCATCGATTCAGCCCAGGAGAATCTGATGGTGAGCCCTGACCTGTAATGACTGAGAATCCGGCTGTCCTCGTCTTTGGACTGTGGGAAAGACTCTGATTTTTCTTCCCCTAGTTCCAAAAATATATTATGAATAATATAATCTATTGCGAATTGGCAAAAATAATCACTACGACTTCTTAAAAAAATGTTGAATATATAGTGACATCATCTAATCAAATACCATCGTGTATGAAATTTTTCTCCCGGATCTCTTTTATTTAAGACATCACCTTTACGACTATCATGCATGAAAGAAGCAAGGGAAAAAGGGAGGGGATATTCAAATTCACAAACCTGCTGCATCTGGATGTCCCTGAGAGAGGGCCGAGAAAGGTGAGGAGGAGTTCCAGAAGCCCAAGGAGGCGTATTCTTTTCTCCATCAGATGTCTGTGAGGTTTGAACTGTTGAAACGGGTATTGGCTTGGAAGGCAAAAGAGAACTAAGGAGAACCTTTCCTTTGGAAAGCTCTTTGACCCGGTTCTTATTCCCAACTGGGCAGTTAAATTGCATTTTGCTTTGCTCATCCTGGATTTCACGAAGAGAGGCAGATCCCTTCGAAATCTTAGCACCGCCCCATGCAGGACCCTCACTTTTAGGTGTTGGTGGTGGGGGAGCAACTTCTTTAGGGGTGTCGTCAAGGGCGCCACTCAAGAACATAGAAAGCCCACCCTTCTTGTTCTTCTTCTTGGCTGCTGTTTTTAATGAACCTGTATTTGTCACAGAGCCTGAACTGTCCATCTGAACAATAAAAAAAGATTCTTCGGACACTTTGCCAGCCATTGTTTCCTTAGTCATGGTGTCTTCCCCCTGTCAAAAGTAGCGACATAACTCAACAACTGTCATATATTATTCAAGGCACTCTTTTTTGCTCCATCCAATTTGTAGAAATAATATTCAGATGATCCTCTCCTCTGAAATAAAGAACAAGAACTTGGAAATACTAATAACAGATTAGGATCAACAAGACCAAATAATTTTTTTTTAAAAAAAAATCAGAGGGTGTGACCAAGCAGTACAAAGATTTCATCAAGAGATCTCCAATAAAGATGCAACAGTGAAATGTACTTATAAATCACAAACAGCCTATAAATTTTGATGTTTACCTGAAAGAATCATAATATCTGAAGGAAGCACTAATCATAAGACACTTCTACAGAAGCATGATCAATGACAATAAAGCTTTTTCCACATATCATGATCTGCCATACAGAAAATGCAAGAACAAGGATGGAGGTGCAAAATCTGCCTAAAGCTTGGTATGGAACAAATGAACAATGAATTGTTCTTAATTTACGTGAATGTAATGTTTGATACAAATCATGGCCTTTTCTAAAATATTTTGTGAAATTTAATCGAATTACTATAATTGGGAAAATACAACCAAGACTACAAAACACATCTCAAGCATTTTCCTCTAAACTCTCAACTTAAATTAAAATTTCCATCAAGTTTGATGAAATTCAAAATGCACTTGCAGAATTCCCTATCTAATTCATGTTGAAATGAATTAATTCCCATAATTTGGACAAATTCTAAAATTAAATATATAAATTTGTAAATGAATTCCAGATTTTTTAAACTCATTTGATCCAAACGTAATTTAAAAGGTGAACTTCAATGGATTTCTCAATACCCTCATAGAATAAAAGCCTAGTATTTAAATTTCAAAGGCGTGAGCAGGGAAAGAACAACCTTACAGTCCCCTCAATTGCCTACTAGAAGGAATCGTATATTTAAATCTAATTCTTGATCAAGAACAATATATTAAGTAAGATAGGCAAAGAGGCAGAGTTAAGGACTTAACCTTATTCTTGGGACCTTGAGAAATCTCAATGTCAAACATATCCTTGACAGGATTTGCTTCAACTCGAACCCCACTACGACCAGACACTGTCTGCACTTGTGCCATCCTCTGCTTGTTCTTTCTCCTTTGCTTTTTTGAAACATCGGCCTTCTTGTTTCCCTTTGCATCCGAGGAAATCATTTGTGGCGTCTCAATTGCAACACCGAATTCAGCAAGAGAACTTTCAATACTTGATCTTGTTTGAATCTTCGCAATTTGCTGGTCATCAAGAAGATGACCGCTAGATTGCTTCATTTCAAGGATCTCAATCTGCTGCAATTTTTTCCGTAATGCTCGAACCTGTTTGGAAATGCCTTCTCTCATATCATCTATGGGATATAGAAAAGAATCTAATCTAGGGTCTCCATTTTCCAGAGGGACTTGTTTCAAATGGTTGTCACGAGTCCTTAGGAACTCACTATCACTTCCATCCTCTTCACTACCGATAACAACAGGAAAAGTGGCTGTTGGAGTGGGCAGCCGACGGTTACTCCATGCTTCAGATGATTTCAAGTCCAACAACTTCTCTAAATTAGCAAGAATATCTATTGATGTGTTTGCAAAAGCATGTGTTGAAACTGTTAGAATAAAGTCAAGGTTGCGAATTGCTATATCCTGCAGAAAGATATGGGTATCTCAGACTCAAAATTATGCAAATGTCAGAATATCAAGCACTGTCACTAATAGACTTTGAAATTAAGATCTAAATTTTTGTATTGATATCAGTAAGGCAAGGTTACCTCGCAGTGCTTCTTCAGATCATCAGCTCCAAGCGAATCTGCAATTTCAAGCAGTTGTATGGCATTTCGTGGTTCCACTAGACACTCTGCTGCAACTTTTTCACAAAGGCTTTTTAAGCTGGGTGTGAGCCCATGGTCAGAATCATCCTTTTGAACAGAAGGTAGCATGTTATCGTACTCCATATCAGCAAAGATAAAATCTTCATCAAACTCCTCTAGTTCTTTGCTTTCATTCAATTTCTTCTTCTGAACACTCTCATCCAAATTGGAAGGATAGGCGGGATGATAAAGAGAACCCACAATCAAAAGATGTGTTTCACCAACTGAAACTGAAGTTGCCCTCTTCACACCATGTAATCGAATAGTAACTGGAGGCCCATCTCTACTTTCCTTCCCATCCCACATGTAAACATCACCTGTTGCTGTAACTGCAGCTGTCCAGTACTTCCCTGCAGAAATACTTACCATTGTTTTTCCACCAAGAGAATATAACTGCACAAGAATATCAGACAAGCATGTTTTCAGCTGACTAACATTTTTAATGTATTGAGAGGGAACAGTTACAGGATGACCAAGCTAGTTGAATCAAACCTGTTGGCATCTAAGCTCAGGATCTGATGAAACCCAGTAAAACAAACAACCATCATCTGTTAGCGCAGTGCTATGCACCATCCCTGCAGCTATCGCAATCACATGAAGCCGTTCCATGCGATGAAACTTCAAAGCAGTGCTACCACCTTTCTTTAAATTTCTCGAAACAATGACACGTTTTGGAGTAACAAGCCGATGGCCCCAAGTATACACCTGCCATGCAAAGCACATTTGGAAATTGGCTTTAGTTACAATCATCCCTCAAATGCAAGGTTAAAGTACCTTCAGGAGAGGGACGGTAAGAAATTCAAATTGAACAATAGTAATTTACATTTTGGCTCCAATAGCTAGCAATCTAAATATGTATATGCATATATATATATATATATATATATGCATATAGATGGGGCCAAGTAGTAACAATTTTGCTCATTGAATTAAAATCTCATCAATTGTTATCTAAAGGATGTGAATGTGGCACAAGTTTACCTCTCCATCAGCTCCTAGGACAATAGTGTGATATTTTGCAGCTGCAACACTTGTGAAAACCTTTCCTTTCAAGTACTCAACCAATCTCGGAGTGTAGTTTGATGCCGAGTGGGAGGTTCCATAACCAAGTTGTCCCTCCCTGTTGCAGCCCCATGTGAAAACTTCACCAGATTCAGAAACTACAGCAGTGTGCTTGTTTGCTGCTGCTACATCAACAATTTTTAACTTAAGAGAACTCACTCTACGTGGTGCGGGTTGAGTGTCCACTGAGGTGTAACCAAGCTGACCCTCTGAACAGAATCATATAAAGAGACAGCACTATCATTCAACAATTCTTAGAAACTAAAAGAGACATTATGTCACCCTGACTTCTTGACATTATATTTGAAAAACTAAACGATCACTTGAGAACCATATCTATATTCCTTTTGTTTGGATTAACAAAAGCAACTAAGAAGTGATGTTCTCAAATAAAGCTGTACTTGACATTGAACCAGTAACAACTAGATCATGTGACAAGCAAATTTTGTATTTATGTGTAAAGCTATACCCAGTAATTATACCTCTATTGGATCCCCAGGTGAACACTTCCCCACCCTCTGTAGCAAGAACAGTATGATGTTTAGCTGCAGCAATTGCCTTCACCCGGCGGGAACCTAAACCATAGGTCACCTGGCGGGGAGTGATAACTGCAGCTTGACCGCTGAAAGAAGAAAATGGAATCTAGTTCAGGATTTGAGACATTCTCTAATCAGCTTAAACAAAAAATTAATAATAATAATAATAACACAGTGAAGTAGTGATGTCTTTTAGAAGCAGATTGAGAATTAACTTAAGTACCTATATAGAGCATTTAACCTTGTGATAACAGCAATTTTATATTCACTTCCAATTGAAATAAGTTATATTAAAATCGACAAGAAAAGAATAAGAAGTACTCAAAAAGTATACCAAGAGATTCTTCATGAATGATTAACATGCACATACTGTCATGTAAAGAGAAATATCCTTTCATCCACAAGATCAAAATCAATTTCTTGACATTCTTGAACACCAAAACTGCGCAAGGAAACCTTAATACTGTATGGAAAGACATAAACAGGCAGAAAATTTCCAAGAAAATAGTTACTCAAATGGCACAAATTTAAGTGAAATGTACATTTAACTTTCCATCAAATTACAATTATGAAAAAAGGCAACCAGAAAACTTTATACCTGTGGATATCAAAGTCTGGGTGGCCAAGGCGACCCCCCCGTCCAAAGCCCCAGGTATAGACTTCTCCATGAGTGCTAACAGCTACACTATGGAACTTCGCAGCAGATACCAACTTGATATGAGACCCATGCAATGAATCAACTTTGCATGGTAACTTTTGGATGTGGGCATTTCCAGTTCCGAGTTGATAATTTGTACCACTTCCCCAACTAAATACCTCTGTAGCCACTAGTGAAAAGACAATAAACAGATTCCCAAAAATTACTACATTCTGTTTATAACAACAAGTTCCTTGTGAATTACGATGTAATATAGCACTAACTACCTGAGTTGTGTTCATTTCCAACAACTTGCGACACGGGTCCTGAGAGCAAATCAATCGGTGTCCGGTATTTGCAATCCTCTTGTGTAATAGAGGCACCAGACTGAAGAAGAATACAAGCCACTGCAAGATGACCAAAGTGCAAAGCCCTGTGAAGGCTACTCCATCCAGATTCTCCATCCTGAGTGCATAATACGAGGGTCTATGCTATGAGTAACTGAGTTTAATTTTTGCAGAAGTCAATAGTTACTGCATCACTTAAAATTATACACACACCCCTTTACTACATTAAGAAAGAGACACTGAAAATTTTTTCTCATCAATTAGAAAGTATTACAACATGTGTTAACAAATTCAACCACCAATAAAGGAAGAAGATTGAGACCAGTTCCTTGAAAAACAGAGAGCTAGCATAATATCTTCTCCACGTTCCTTAGAGCCAAAATAAATAAATAAAGACAATTTTGTTGAACAGACCGCTAATGTATGACAGCCAGAGAAGAAAAAAATATTTAGTGTTGTTGAAGGCCATGCATTAGGAATGGGGGTATAGCATGGTTATGTAAGGATTGAAATTATGTTGGAATTCTAATTCATTTCGTTACCAGCATCTCAAAATCATCTCTGTGGCTTCAATTTGCAAGAAACTTTATAAGTTGCAAAAAAGCGACAAATATCAATTTTATGCATCACATAACAGCATTTAGGATAAACTGCCAAAAAAAATCCAAAGACAAATATTACATAGTATGTGGTATGTTCTCTGAAAAATATAACAACAAAAAGTTCCATAAATTGCATTACATTCTTCTGATATTGAACTGACTTGTTAAAGAGAGGTCTACAAACGCAATTGATGAAAAGACATCTTAAATTAAAAAGGATAGAGAAGTAACAAACCCTAGCATCAGGATCGGCACCGGCTGCAAGCAGCCTCCTAACAATGGGAATGTGATTTCTCCAAGTAGCTATATGAAGAGGAGTCACACCAAACATGTTCCTTGAATTGATATTGCCTCCATTTTTCTTCAAGAAAGCCAATGCTGAGTCTATATCAGCCAAAGATCCCTCACGTACTGCAAGCCACAGATCTTTCTGAGGCCCAATACTCGAAGATTTACGATTAGGTGTTTGAGGATTCTGCTTTTGAGCTTGAGGTGAAACTGTCCCATTCATTCTTTTGTTTGAACAGTGATCGATCATTGACCTAAAACTTCACAAAGTTATCAACGAAATCTCACTACTGGCAGCTTCCGGCTACAAATATATATCCTTTCACTAGATAATACCAAGAATCAAATTATTAATGCTTCCTTCATGAAACCGCTCCATGTCAACTTTCAACAAACTGCTCTCATGCTGACAAAATTCTGCCTAATAATGCTGACAAAATTCTGTCTAGTCCATGTCACAAGTTAATCCAACAGACTGATGTAATTCAAAAATGCATCAGCAACCTGTTATCGACCATCCTCGTCATCATCCTTATTGTTGTTGCTAACCAGTGGTAGCAGCAATTCACAAATAGTCATCACACTTCATAGGCCCCACAGCGAAATCTCCAATAAAAAAAGAAACACACTGCATTCAGAATCCATCAGTCAGCAAAATACATCTTTTGGAAGTAGTATAACATCAAATCTATTTCCGTCACTGCAAAAAAAAAAGAAAAAACAATTGATTGCCTTCAGTATCATGCCCCCTCCAGCAAAGAACAAGACAAAATATTTAACAAAAAAAAAACAATGAGACATCGTAAGGTTTATACAAAATGCCAAGTTAACCGCATGCATTGGCAGCATGTAATAATCATAACTGCAAAACAGAGTCTGAATTGATTTTAGTGACTAAAGCCATCTCAAACATTTGAGAAACTATACATAGAAATGTAATGACTCAAACATAGATTTCTTTTCACAAGATAAATAATACCACTAACTTTTAGTTCAAAACAAACTTACAGCCTCTAAATATGTATGCTACACGATATGGTGCAAAATGAAATCACAATTAGCAAATCCGCTGTAAAATTTTCAAGAATGTTACTTTGGTCATCAGCTCCAAACTCTCATAGTAAGGGTTGATGACACTTGACAAAAAGAAGAGAGAATTAGATATGATCTCAAAGTCTAAAATCAACACATATTCCACTGAAGAGAACTCTGTCTTGCTAATTGAATCAAGGCATTGGTTTGATTTTGTTTCTTTAGTCCTTAATTCTAAAACTCCCAAAACAATGTGAAAAAGAAAAAGGAAAACTTCGCAGAAGAACTTCCAAGTGAAAGACAAAAATAGTTAAACAAACTAAAAAGAAGACTTTGCAGGAATAGAAAAGATCATCACCAGCAAAAACACTGGATGAAGCATAGAGTCTCAATACCCAGATCTAGAAATCGCATAAACTGAATAAATACCCATTCAAAACACCAAAATTCAGACAAGGAAAAAGTTCAGATATTACAATACCACAAATCCTCGACTGAAATTGGCCGCTTCTACAGACCCAAAAAAGAAAAAAGAAGAAGACCCAGTTACATCACTCTCAATGAATTCCCATAAAAACAAAAAAAAATTGAAATGCATCCAGGAATTACCGTCAGCAAAAACCACCATTAAAAAAATAAACAAAGCCCCATCAAGATTAAATAAGAGTAAACAGATTACCTGAGTATTAATTAAACTTGATATGTAAAGTTC
>NW_019014531.1:30897-44544 GCF_000150535.2 Carica papaya
GCAACTTTACTGAAAGCACCACTAAACCATGCTGCCCCTGCGGTAACGTACCTATTCAAAACAAGCACAAAGTTATTGACCAGCACTTCTCCGTTTTCTATTGGAGAAACATGCAAAATTATGACCAAAGTTTAAGAGGACATCTTATCTGTACTAAAAGACAATTACCAAAAAGTAGCCAGCCAGCCAGTTTCAAATTATTGGAAGCAAAAGGAAAGCAGACAGAGAATATTTTCTTTAACAAGATCACACATGCAAATAAGAAATGAAACTAACAAAAATATAAACTGTGACCCTCCTTCCCTTCCCTTTCGCCACCAAAATAAATGAATTAATATAAAATCCTTGTGCACAAGAATGATTCCCGTCTGTTTCTCAATGGGAAAAAGAAAAAGAAATGGTTCCAATCTTCTGCATGAACCCGTGAAAAAGCTGATTAACTATAGATGTTAACCCGATTACATATGGAAGTTCTGAACTATGCCAGTCATGCCACTAGCAAGGACTCATACTAAACAGAAAATAAATGGATTGCAAAAATCATTAGTAGTGCACCAGCACAAACTACAATTAGTGAAATAAAATACTTTAATTAACCATTTACTAACACCTGAAAAGGCGCCATTAACATGCACTGTATAAAACTCTAGTTAAGAATTTCCAAGATCAGGTCAACAAGTCCTACACCAAGTCACGAGCATCATAAATAAAAAATCATTCACTTAGACAAAATATGGTGATTTGACATGGATATATTCTGTAATTCAAACCACAGCCAGAGAAAAAGAGCATCCCCTTCCAAGGGAGAAATTCCTCACCTGCTCGACTTGACAGCTGATCCAGTGTCATTTATTTTCCTCTCTGCAGCAAATATTGCTGCCATTGTTTTATTGGATACATGAAGCCTCTGATCAACAGACTTCACTTTCTCATTAACCACTGAAATACCAACTGTTAGTTTATCTGTAAGCCCAACTCTTTTATCAAAGGACATAACTTTGGCAGATGCACTGGCTGTTAACTGATGCTTCTCATCAAATGCCTTTGCTTTATTTACTGCATCTTGACCAAGTGCTGAACCTTTGGCCAGCATGCTCGCAACCACATCTTGTGCTCTGCTGACATAAATCCTTCCATTTCTATTGGGACTACTCCTCGCCTGATAGAAAAGACAGGTTACCAACAGCTAGAAAAAGGACAATATAAAGTGCAATTGTAAGGCAACAACTGCATTTATCTAATGCAACTTGCATATTAACATATTACTAAGTAGGAGGCATCTGGAAATGATCAGTAGCCTCTAAACTTTACCAAACAGCATTCTGAGATCATTGACAGGGAATCTAGAACTTTAACAATGATTCAAGTATGCACCAACGATTTTGATTACCTCGGCATTTGGCAAACTATTTTCATCAGGAACTACAGATACAGCATTATTAACCACGGCTACATCCTGCATAAATTGCAAACATAAAAAGTCAGCTAAAGCAGTTGAAAGCAAACAAATATACTTATCGTGTCAACTTACCTGCACTTGGTGTTTTGGAACATAGTTTTCAGCTGGGGATATGCTCACAATCCGGTCTACTATTGTTGCTCCCTGAGATTAAAACATAATTGTTTTGACTTTCCAGATTGACACGATGCAGACTATATATTCAAATAAAGCAGCAGATTTCCAATCACAAACTTATGGCAAATGATGGTGATGCCCTTCCCAAAAAAGACTATGCCATATGTAAAGCAATCCAGAAATGATGTCTTTTATCATAAAATTCTTACAGGATTCGAAGAACTTCATTATGTTAACTAAAAATATGACAAAAAATTGCTATAAGTCCAGAAAAAGAAATGAAAGCCATACCTAAGAGAAACTTCATATAGCTAAAATCATGTGGTAGTTTACTCAAAAGAATTAACTTCAAAAATATTGACTGTTGATAACAAGGGTTTTATTTTTGAGAAAGCAAGTGATCTTAATGCAAATTCATTTCAACTGTAAAATACAGCTACATTTTTTTCAGGATTGTTCTCTTCTTTCAAGAGTGTCCCTTGTTGGAAATAAATCCTGTTGAATTACACAGACAACCATTCAGCCCGGATCTCATCAGAAAACAGCTCACAATGCTCAACGTGATTTGATCTACTATCTTATATGGTAATTAAACCACATCTGCTACACATAGAAGTAGGTGTTTAACAACTAATGGAGAATTTGGATCCTTGTTCTTTTCCCAGCAAGAACCTAAAATTAGTTCCACTGCATGATTTATATGCTAATGAGATAAATGAGAAAAACTAGTTTATACACCCACATTTAAGTTTTTGGTACATTGAGAAATCAAGTCCATGCTGTTGAACCTCAAAATGAAACAAAGAAGAAACGAGTGACCCCCACCCCCCAAAATTTTTCTGAAGCAACATTACCTCTCATTAACCAAAGCAAAGGAGAGTAAAATTTCAAAGACAATAAATTATAAAACCCACTATCTGGCAATCTAAAATTTTTACAAAAATAGTTCTAATAACTATCTCAACTTTAAATAAGTATATAGAACCTAACCTGCAGCTGGACATTGTTATTTTTAGAAAATAGAAAATTAATTCTAATTTCCAAAAAAAGAAATTATTACATAGCAAAGATTGACTATATTCTCAATGACAGTCAGGACATTTTTGTTTTTGAGAATCGATCAAAAGAAACAGTTCATAAACTCAAATTACTTTGACAACATACCGATAACAACAAGGCGATTTCAAGTGCTTTAGGATCTTTGAAAGTAACGAATGCAACTTTTGATTGTTCAGAGTCACTGCATCAAAAAGACAAAAATGTACAACTTGAAGAAACCCATAAAGTACACTTGGTTGCTCAAAACATCTATACATACATATACATATATATAACACACAACAAACATGAGCGAAAACAAATAAGAATCTACTTTGACGCTTAAAATAAAATATTGTAATATACAGCCGAGTTTAATTAACTTAAAGTTATGCCATCCATCCTCCAAACCAAACATCATTTCATTTCATTTCTACCAAGAAAAAATTCAACAATTAAATACTCAATTCGCATGAATATCTCCGGAGCATGCGAGGAAAAACTGAGAAACGAAAAAATAAAGAAAGAAGAACTCAAAACCGGCGGCAAACTAGAAACAGTTTTCAGCAAGTCGTCTTCTTTTAATTCTAATAAATAAACAAGAAGTAAAACTCTAAACCCACATAAAACCCATCATCTAAAATTTCAGTTTCCTTTCCTTTCGATAGCATTTTCACAGCGACCAAATAAAGCAACAAAGATCCAAGAACTAAACAAATAAACGTACCGCTGGATATCAATGTGTTCAATATCTCCAGAGAAGGAGAAGAACTCGTGAATCTCCCTCTCACTCGCTAGATCTGAAACGTTCTTTACTTGAACAGTTCTTGTCTGGGCGAAAACAAAAAAAAAAAACAGGGAAGAAACAAAATCAAGAATTCATTTTGTATATTGGGATTGTTTAAAAATCAAAAAGTAGAGAAGGGTCTTTTGGTTGACAAGAAAGAAAACTCACCTGCATTGTAGAAGAACTAGGCTCCTAAATTGTGCAAGTGATGGCGTCAGGTAATGGGGGGAGAGAGAGAGAGAGAGAGAGAGAGAGAGAGAGAGCCAGCAGACAAGCTGGACGGACCTGAGCAGGAAGAGAGAATGTAAGGTGCGACTTTAGATTCACCATTAATGCCCTTGTGTTTACCTTCTGCTTACCTTCATTTTTCCCATTTGACCATTTTGCCCTTCCCGATATCAGATTATCCATTGGAATACTTTTTTAAATTTGGAAACAAAATCCTTTTCATTTTTATTTTTCCTCATTAAAATACATATTATATACCAATTATTTTAATTTAATTTTTCGTTAATCAATTAATTAAAAAATTTGAGCATAATAATCCCTTAATCACAATTATAAAATCAAAATTTCTTCAATTAATGCAATTTAAAAAAAAAGAGAGGGATAGTGTGGTGGGTAAATGGAGAAGGGTATTAAGGTAAATTTAAATAAAAAGGGTAAATTGGGAAATATAAAAGAATATCAGATATACTTTGCTTGGTGCGTCGGTCAATATATGATGACGCTCCCTTGAACTTTGAGCGCCTACTGGGACCTTCCGTGGACTTGCGGGATGCCGATGAGGACTGCGCGTGCTAATTTACGTCTTTTCACTTTTTATCCAAACAAAAACTAACCGTCCGTTTTTTTTTTTTTTTTTTACGGTAAAAGTTTTTTCGAATCTTCAACTTATTATATTTACTTTTAACTCAATAAACTTAAAACGATACATTATGTTATTTTTATTTATATATTATAATTAATTTAATCATAATTTTATTAATATATTAATAAATTAAATTTTTAATTTTATTAAATTAAACATAATATGTGAACTATTATAATATATTTACCAGTAATAAATTTTTTATTTTTTATAAGATTCGATATCGTAATTTTTTTGAAAAAAATTAAAAATTTTACTTAGTAGACTATTATGTTAAATTAATTATTTTTGTTTAAATAGACTCGTATTCTATTTTATCTTAAAAAATTAATTTTAATTATTAATATATGCATCCTTGTTAAAAAGTAATTTATACTATAATAAAAAATTAACATTGTGATAAAAACAAGTGTGTGAGTTTTTAATAATTAGGATCAAAATTAGTAATTAAAAGTACGTAACGGACCTTATTTTGTTGTGTAGAATTTTGATAAAGATTAATTTTTTTTTACTTATCACAGGGTAGATGTGTGAAACGGTTTAAGATTGAATTAGTTCAAATTAGATCGAAAATTTCGTAACTTTTAAATTTAAGAGTAGACTGTATTAGATTACTTCTAGATCAATTTAGAACGATTTATTTAAATATAACATTAGTTCGAACTATATTATCATAATAGTACAAAATTATATACAAATAAAATTATAAGTAATTTATACGTAAATTAATAAAATAGTAGCAAAGTATTATAAAATAATACTTAATTATAATCAGGTTAGTTAAGTGGTACCTCTACCTTAATTGTCCGAGACCTTGGAGCTAGAGGATCTAGGTTGGAGGTGAGGCCTGATTGGTTGAGATGTTGTTGGAGCTAGAGAGTGAGGGTCGACAAATGAGAGCCCTAGAGTGAGGGCTTGATCACCTGAGGCTCCGGTGGTGCAGGAGAGTAGAGTTGAGGTTTGAGTGTGAGCGATTCACATATGATATCAACTGAAATTTAGAAGAACGTAACTGTGAGCGGTAACATGAGCTAGAGAGTGAGTGATAAATGAAGTGTAAGGATCGTAAGATAACATCAAGTGACAAATCATAAATTTTATCGTTAAGTATCAAATTGGCAACGGACGAAACCCTCAAAAGTTAAGTGTGCATAAGAGATGTTGCAACATTGAGTTGGGATGTACCACTTTATTAACTGATTAGTTTAAGTTCAATATCAAAGTTTAGGCTTCAGTTTCAATTAGTTTAGATTTTTTTTTTTTTTTAAATGAATGACTGAATGTTTGGTAACAAAACTAACTTAACTTAAGTTATGGTTTGATTAAAAGATAACATTTTAAATGTGAATATGACGAAGAAAAATAATTTATAGTGGAGAGAGAATGATATTGATGGGTGCATGGTAGACATCCACCACACATGGTATGGTAAGTGCTGAAATTGGTCTAACCCATTTTTTGCCTGCCAAGTGGGGAGCTTTAACTCATCAACCTTTTTGGGATTTGATGATGAAAACAATAAATCAATGTGATTCCACTATCATTTGATTGGCTGTGTGGTTCACTCCTAAAATACTACAATATAATTCATTGAATAATTTTTAAACTTCTTTGATTTTTAAATTATATATTGTTGAGTATATTTTCTTAAATATATAAAATTTTACACTAAAGCCCAACCCAAAAAATTTGTCTCCCTCATTGCTCATGTTTTGTCAAGCCTCCCACTCTTACTTCTTAAATGGGTTTATTCTCTAAAAAAATATTAAACTTTTGTATGTTTAGTGTTTGAAAATGAAGAGAAGTACAATTTTTTTAATAAATTTATTAAAATAACAAAAAAATTAACTTTCATCATCATTCCGTTTTATTATATTATCCATACATTTAAAATAAAGAATATAAATATTAACAATCTAATAAAATGATGGTTTGTTCGATACTGTTATAATTAAGAGTTTATTTTTAAGCAAAGTTCGAATTTATACCATATACCACGATATGTGAAAGTTGAAACTCATTAAAAAATTTTAGGTTTCATTGAGAATACAACGAAATGTATAGTCTTTTTTCGCAGACTTCCTCTTGATTCATTTAGAGTGTGAGGATTAAATAAAGAGAAAAAGTCAAATGGGATGAAGAAAAAGAAAATGGTGGAAGTTATATTAGAAGGAAATAGGAAAAATGGAAAGCAGTGAAAAAGAAAAGAGGAAAAAGAAGAAGCATCTTTTCTTTTTCAGACTCATAGTCTACTAGGAAATCCATGAAACTGTCTGCAACCAAACAAATTTTCACATGCCACTTCCACAAAACTACAAGTCTCTTACTCATCACTTTCTGCTAAAAAATTTAAAGATATTTCTTCTTCTTTTACTTTTCTTTCTTCCTTTCATCATCATCACAAAGCACATTTTAAACCCACTATGTATATTTCCCATATCTATATGGTAGAACCTAAAATTCTTATGTAATTCTTTTCTTATTTTACTCTAATAAGATGTCTTTAATTGGTTTTTCTTGAAAAAAAAAAAGTGGTTAGTTGACAAGAGGTTCTTTCCTTGGTCTGCAAGTCATGGCTGCATCTATATAAGTCATGGAAATGGAGGTAAATAGCAAGTTTAATGGCAAGAATTTATGATTTTAAAACATGGGTACTGCAGTTTTGCCCTCCTCAAGCCATGGTTTCGAGAACGAATGCAGAGAAATTCACGAATGTTGGGGACGAACAAACAGATTGATTCGAGCTTTGGCAAATCGAACCCGAGTTGAACGTAAACAAATTAGAGAGACTTATAAGACTATGTATGGAGAAGACTTGGCAAGTTTTCTTTTTCGGAGAAGCAATAGCATTAATAGTGGGCAGAGTTTGGCGAAAGCATCTGCAGCCTTATTGATGTGGATGCTGGATTCGTGTGAACGTGATGCTGTCGTGGCTAGAGAAGCTCTTAAACAAGATGATATTGATTTCAAGGCTCTTGTGGAGATCTTTGTGGGTAGAAAATCTAGTCATATTGCTCTTATGAAACAAGCATACCAAGCAAGATTCAAAAGTCAGCTTGAACAAGATATTATCAACATCGATCCTCCACATTCCTTCCAAAAGGTATTTTTTTTAAACAAAAATTCTTACATCTCAATATGATAATTAAGTATTTATAAAAAATATAATCTTTCTCGTAATAAATACATGTATAAGGGTATACACGAAATTAAAATTACACCCACAAAGAAAAAAATAGAAATACTCATCATTCATAAAAAACTGTCGGTTTTCTAAAAAGTTATTTGCTCTTTTCATCAGTTTCAATAAATTATTTTTGAAAAATAAGAGTCAACTCATGTATAACAAAACTAAAATTAAAGTGATAATGGGTTAGATTCTTGTAGCATTCGGAGCATCACACAAGGCACACGAGATGGATGTGAGTCAACACGTAGCAAAATGCGATGCAAGAAGGCTTTACGAGGTAGGAGAAGGAAGTGCAGGGGGGATTGAAGAAGCTGTTGTGCTTGAGATTTTCAGTAAAAGGAGCATTCCACAGCTCAAGTTGACATTCTCTTGCTATAAACACATATATGGATATGACTACATAAAGGTGCTATATATATATATATATATAGAACTTGCTTCACCTATCTCATTCTCATTTAATCTTTCTTAACATTACTCATATATATATATCAAACATTTTCACTTCTTGCAGTCATTCAAGAGGGAAAACTCGACTGAATTCGAAAACACTTTGAAATTGGTTATAAAATGCATGTGTAACCCACTTAGTTACTACGCGAAGGTAATTAACCTAGTCCTTGCAAATTCCATTAATCACCATGATCTTATCTTTTGTATTTATCATTAATTATGTCAAAATAATTTTCAATTACATATATAAATATATATGAAGAGACTTTGTCGGTTTAAGGAACTAGAAATTCCATTAACTGGGATTTGGTTTTCATGTGAAGGAATTGCATGGAGGCATAAAAGGAAGAGGAGAGAGAGGGAGCAGCTTAACAAGGGTGATGGTGAGCAGAGCAGAGGTAGACATGAATGAGATTCAGAAAGTTTTCAAGAAGAAATATGGAGTGGAACTGAGAGATTCAATCTGTGAGAGTCTACCATCTGGGGATTATACAGATTTCCTTCTTGCTTTAGCTTCAAAAACACTTTGTTCTTGACTTGATCCTCTGCTTCATTCCAATCCAACCAACTACCCTTTTTTGCAGACTTACACATTGACTAAACTACATATATATATATATATATACACACAGGCATATATACATAAAGCACTTACAACTGGGTTTAGTTTAGATTATATGAATGTGCATTTTGTATCCAAGATGGTGTTATTTACATAAATATAATTCACTCGTATAGTAATAGTGGATATATATATATATATATATATATATATATACGCATACGTTATGTTTGTGGATCACTTGCATCCCTCAAATTTCTACTGAATATCTCCAAAATCTTTTCATAAGAACCACGACTGGGTTTAAAGATGCATGTGTTTACAAGAAAGTCTGCAAGCAGAACATGTAAATAAACATCTGTACATACATATATATATATATATATATATGGATATAAACATCAATAAAATTAAATGTAATCCCAAAATTTTTTTTGGGTGTTTAAAAAATTGTACCTTTTCCAGTTTTTCTTTCATTTTAGCTGCAAATACTCAAAGCTCCAAGATTTCATCGTCCAAGCAGCCTCCATTAAAGGGTATCCAAACTTTACTTCAGTATTAGAGAGAATTATAATTAAGATGGAATCCTAGCTCATTAATTAATTTTTCTGAAAACATTTTCCTATTATGTGGAATTTTTCAAAACTATGCTTAGGGATGGCTGAGGGTTTTCATTTTAATTTTCAAGAGTCAGTTGGGAAAAATAATATTTCGTTAGTAACGAAAGGAAGAAGAAGAAGAAGAAGAAGAGACTAATTAAAAAATTCAATTTTTAAATTTGTGATTGTACAGTAGATCGATAAGAATATAACTATATATTTATATACTTATTTTTAAATACATTACTATAATTAATTTTAATTCATCAACCATAATTAAAACTAATATATGAACCACATAAGAAAATTCAAAAAACACATATTAATTATCATATTCATCTTATATTTAATTTAAACATATTAAAATTTATAAATAATTATTTTTAACTATATTTAGATTTGGGTATCAACATAGATACTGACAAAATTATTCATCAATAAATAATATATAAACACAGATTATAATACACTATAATAATCTCTATATGATGACACATATAGAAGTATAATCTGAATTCACATCATTCTCTTTAAGTGGCTGTTAGCAAATTAATTTAAGAAGAAAACAGAGAGAACTTTGAACAGGGAAAAAAAAGAAAGAATAAAGTTTTCACCAGCTAAGAAGGATAACTGCATGTGAATTAAGAAAGATGAGTAAGCAACATATATATATATATATATATATATATATATATATATACTTAAAACAAAATTAAACCTTAGACATTCAAAAAAGAATAATTCTCCTCCCTCCAAGAAGAAAACCCAAAAGAAATCTCTTCACTTTATCATGAATAGTTTACCTATATATAAAACATAAGCAGTGTATTTATCAGAAATATAAGTATTCATCTTCTCATCATTTGAATCAACTCTTTTAACTCACTCAAAACATTGATTGATTGATTAAGCATGTTCAGATTAATGACAAGCAAGGCAGCACCTTCTCGCTCTTACGAAGAATTCGAACCTCTTTGCAAATGGCAAACTTCTGGAGAAGAACAAGACATTCTTGAAGTCCATCTTCCAGGTATATCTACATACATACATGTATTTCCGAGGATAAGGGTGTATGTTGTTATCTTCTTAAAAACCTGATTGTCTTGTTATTAGTGTGAAAATATTATTAGCATATGTAATTATTAAAATATATACATTTTTAATATATATATATATAATTACATTAGAATATATACATGAAAAAGTGAATAGTAAAAAATTTGTAGTATTACTGTCAAAAATAATAATTTGTAAATTAAGAAGACTCTTTTATGTTATTAAGAAATTAAAATTATAAGTATGTATTTTTAAAATTTTGTTAAGTAGTTTGTGTTTTAAACTTTCATGTAGTTAAATTATTATTTTTTTTTACAACAATCACAAAAGAAAAATTAAGTATTTCTAATAATTTTTCATTCTTCTTTCTCCGATTTCCAACAGAGTATTACCTAAACTTAATATATTTCTTAAAATTTTCCAACAATTACAGGTTTCACGAAAGATCAACTGAAGGTTCAAATAAACAACCATGGAGTTCTGACGATCACCGGAGAACGACCAGTAACAGAAGACAGAAGTAGATGGAGCCGTTTTCGTAAAGAAGCGAAAGTCCAAAGAGATTGCAAAACAAATGGAATCCGCGCAAAGTTCTCCGGCGGAATTCTTTACATCATTATGCCCAAGACACCACCTTCTCCTCCTCCGCCGTCTGATCAAGAAGTAAAAAACCAAGCTCGGACCAACTCAGGCGTCACACCAGGAGGACAAGAAGAAGAAGATGGTAGTAGAGGTGGCGTAGAGAGAAGCGGGTTGAAAGAGGGTGTTTGTTCTAGGTTTAAAAATATGAACAAGAAGAAAGGTCTTAAAGCTTCCATGGCGGTCGTTCTGCTGGTGACAATTGCTGTTGGGGCGTATTTTACTTACAAAATATGTTATGATCAGATTTCTTCTGTTGACAGCTAGCTAGTAACTTCAATCTTTATCTCTCGATAATCTTCTTGTGTATTGGGTTTATAATAAGGTGGTGATTTGTTGATTAAAGATCCACTAGCTTTATTCCGGGAGTTACTAGCTCAGTTGATATACATATATATATATATATATATATATATATTCTTAATTTTTTATCCTTTCATCTAATATGCGAACTCCATAGCTCATCACCTTGCTCTAAGGTTTCGGGGCTGGGTGATAACAACATTAATTACATATAAATATTACCTAATTAATGCTAAAACATCTCATATCAACATCTCCATTTCAATAATTTAAAAAACTTTATATAGAACACAGATAAATACTATTTCTGAGTCGTCCTCTATAGTTATGTTGCGGACTTTCCTTAATGGTTTTATCTCGAGTTCATAGAGTAGTGCCGGTATTTTTGCAATTTTCGTCAAACTTTTGAAAAGGATCTAACAAATTCCTATAAACATTATTCTACTATTTCCATCCCTACGAAGATAAAAATTAAATTCACGTGCAAGTGAAACTTTTTTCTCGAGTTTAATACGAGGAGTCAAACTCGAAGAAGATAAAAATTAAAGGGGCATGTAAGTAGTATGCAAGTCAAATAAAAATTGGTTCACTTTGTACAACTGCAACCCTAATTAATAATGGACTAAAAAAGTGTATAGTGTATAAATAATGAAAATGAATAAAGTTTTTAAACCTATAGTTGATTGAATTGCTTATTTAAAGCTATAGTTTACAAGAAAGAATCTAATTTATTATTTATATTTTAACAACAATCTTAACTAGTAGATTAATTGCTTGTGAAATATGTGAATGACAAGGAATGCTTAAGTATTAGGATCATTATGGTTGTATTATAAACTGACAATAATCGGTATATAATATTTAATTCTAACTAATAATTTAATTTATTAGTATATTAGTATAGATATATGATCAAATTAAATTAAATATTAACAAAATTATTATATTTGTAAATGAAAGGAACATTATGAGACGGATAAATTGTCTTAATTAAAGTAATCATAATAATTTTAAAATCTAATTTAACATTTTTTTTTAACAAAAACAAAAGTATTATTTATTGTGCATCTTACAAAAGGCGAATATTATTCAATTTGAGATAAAAATATTAAGTATAACTCAAAAAAAGATTTGGGTACAATGAAAACTTGTCAAATAAGAACAAGAATATCCTTTGTTTGAAAAAAAAAATAAATTAAGAAGCATTCATGAGACAGGAATAAATTGTATAACTTACAAAAACAACTTAGAATACTTGTACTATTTCAAACACAAAACACAAGAAACCTTTTATATCGTGGTTATAAATATTCATGATAAAACCTTTACTGAAATTAGGTATTAGGAGTTCAAGTGTCTGTCTAGATTTTTTATCATGGTTTCTCTACCAAAATTACGGAATCTTGATTCTGTTAAGAAAGAAATTATAGTAATTTCTGTTGAAAGTAGATATAAAATAATCAAGTTACAAAGAAGAAAATTCGAGCCTTTTGCCAGAATAATCGATGATGATATCAATACTATTTACCACATTCAACTCACAGGTATTGTATCCTATCTTACAGAAAAGTGTATGCATCCTATATTTAATTAATCTATCAAGCAGAATTAATTTGATTAAGATCATCCATCTTTGTTTTAATTATGTTCTATTTTTTTTTTAATTTTATTTTTGTTATATTTTTTCTATTAGGTTTTAAAAGAGAGCACCTAAAGGCTGAGAGGCAGAAAAACATCTTAATCATTACTGGCGAACGTCCGACTGATGAAACTACAACTAAATGTTTTAGCAAAGAGATTGAACTGAATGATTATGATGAAACTAAAATCGAATTGAATTTCAAGAATGAGATTCTTGAAGTAAAGCTGCCCAAAAAAACCCCTTTGATCCCTACGCAACAAGTCCTCAAGTATGGCGGCGTGATAACAGCCGTGGTTGTAGCTCTTCAAACATTATATATTGTATATACGACGATTATTGAAATCTCTTCTGATAACGAGTGATTATTAACTATTTAATACATATAAAACATTAATATACACATTATTATGTGTAAATATATAGAGGTCGTGTGTTTAGCAGCTTCAATATTTGTATATCTGTATTCTCATTAATTATTAATTAATGTTACATTTTCTTGTATATGGCATGGAGAACTATGTTTCTTCTTTTTTACTTCATGAATTTGCGCATGCATATATATATATATACACACACACACACACATACCCCACATGCAAAAACGTGGAATTACTGTAATATTTAAAAAAAATTATTTGTTTTAGTAAATTTAAATTTAATTTTGTAAATTGAATTAAAAGTTTAACAAATTAACTAATTACGAAATAGTTTAGAAGTGTTCTTTATGAAAAAATAATGAAGAAGATGGCGGGATTTGATAGTAATTAAAAAGATTAAACCAATTTGAGTTCTATATTCAATCTTCAATTGTTGAAAGCAATTATTAAGATCGAATTGTTTAATAACTCATCTTAAAATTTTCAACATTAATTTTTTCTCGATATATTATTAACATTCAGGTAGAAATTCGGACAAGATGGAAGGAATAAAA
>NW_019014531.1:165103-183746 GCF_000150535.2 Carica papaya
TATGATCATATTTGGTGACATATAACATTCAACATTTGACTTGTTAAACTTTCTATACTTGCCTCGTCCTCTTCCTCTTCCTCTTCCGTGACCTCTACTTGACTGTTGCCTTTTGTTTTCATTTTTGGTATCATCTTGAGTGCTATTTCTTTGGGCACTTGACCACGATCACTGTCACGTCCTCTACCTCTCCCTCATCCACTTTGTCTTCCACCGTCATTCAAAAACACCTTTGATTTGATAATTTTCTCTAAAAGCTCTTTATGTGTTTTCTTTATTTTGTCTTAATAAATTTGTAATGATTCCTCTAATTGCTCAAAAGTCATAATCTCTAGTTTTTTTTAACTTTTCAATGATACACACCACAATCAAATTTTCATAGCAAAGATCGAAAAAAATTTTACACCACACGAACATCTTCATCGTCTCACCATATCTCCTTATTTCTCCCACTATAGACTTTACCCTTGAGAAAAAATCTGAATTAGATTCAACATCCTTCATTCGCAAAGCTTCAAATTTGTCTCATAAATTTCAGAATTGCACCTTATTCACCTTGTCAACAACTTAAAGAGAATTCTTCAAAATCTCCCAAGCTTACTTTGCGTTGGTAGCATCGGCCATGGATGAGAGCAAGGGCTTGTTTGCCAAAGTATCATTATTATTTTGAGTCAATGATGCTTCATTTTCGGGTGGAGTAAAGTCTTTATCTACAATATGTCACGCATCTTGTGAGCCAAGTATGGCTTTCATGCGAAGACACCAACTCTCGTGATTTCTCTTCTTTTTTTTTCGTAAGACGAGAGGAACTGGAATAAGAATAGATTATTACCAGTCATCTCTCTAAACTTTTAGGTAATCAAGGAACCAAACTCTGATACCAATCTGTTGGAAAAATTTTAAGAGATAGCCTAACTCTAGGTACTACTTTGTTGGAAATTGGAGGAAAAAAAAAAAACTAAAAGAAAAACTCAATTTTTATCTGTGGTTATTGTAAAGAATCTTCAAGTACATGAATATACATAAGCACCAATATAATTTTTTAAATTCTAAATACATGTACCATAATTAAGTGTAATTCATGATCATGATTAAGTTTAAGACATGAATTCCCCTTAGAAAAGCTCAAAAGATATATATTTAATTCTAATACATTAACTATCTAAGAAAACTCAAAAAATACATATTTAAGTCTAATACATGAACCATTAAAGAAAACTCAAAAAATACATATTTATAACCTTTAACTCCTTAGCGAGACAAAGAGTTCTCTTAATTTGTAAATTATTATTTTCAACACTTTATAAGAGAAAGAGTTTTCTTAATTTGCAAATTATTATTTTCAACAATTAAAAGATTTACCCTTTTTTAAATCCACTAAGTAAACCTAATCAAATATCTTCTAAAGCAATCACCAAAAGAAAAATATGACTATTTTGATCGTGCATAGGTGTCAAAAGTCTACATGAAAAGAATAATAACAGAAATAATGTTTCGGTAACCTCACAAAATGAAAGACTGTATACACTCAGACTTAAATTACTAACATAATGAACAACAAAATAATTGAAGTATCTGCATCTCGAAACAAATAATGGATATCAACAAAAAATTCCAGAGACATGCTAAAGATGATTACTGTCCTCTCATTTCAGAAAACCTTCATTAAAAGAGCATTTCCATTAAAGGAACAGAGAGGCAATAGTAATTTCCATAAAACCCCATACTTCGAAGTTGCAACCTTAAGTGCTACTAATTCAATAGAAAGCTGTACTCAAAAAAAAAAATCCATAGAAGGCTGTTGCCTCAAAAAAGTTTCCAGATAAGGCAGCAAACTTAAATTTTCTTTCCCCACAAGAAGAGTGATAGGTAATTGCAGTAAATTATTCTCCAAGTCTTTTTCTTGTTATAATAAATTAAGGTCAAATCTCTAGCAAATTAATCAGAAATTAATCTTGAGATTTATCCTTACTTTCTCTTAAAGCTCTGTAAGCCACCTTTGCTGCACTCATCTCTGCCTGTTTCTTTGTTCTCGATTCCTCTCCAGCGAAAGATGTACCTTTTACCTCCACAGTTGAAATAAAGATTGGCGCATGAGGTTCACCAGATTTGGTTGTAGCATAAACTGGTAGAGGACAACCCTGCTTCTGACAGAATTCTTGTAAAAGGTTCTTGTAGACACTAGGGCCATCCTAGAGAAAAACAAACAAAACAACCAAAGAAGAGAAGACTCACGAAGAAAATCAGATATTCCCAGGAATATATGATTAAAGGAGCAGAAATTAGAGCCACATATAATTAGAAGACATGCCTCCTGAATTCCATCTAGTGACAGTGACATTAGAGCAACCTTTGCAGCAGCATGTTCAGCCTCCTTTGTATTGGTGAAGAACTCCTGACTCTCAAAGGTTTGTGTACCAATTCTGACCTTACATCTGAAGCGACTGGCATGAAGAAGGCCAACACGCTCACAAAAATAAATAGGCAAAGTGAGATTTCTCTTCTGAGCCAAGCTTTGCAGAAGATTTTTATACAAATGTTTTGCTCCTGCGTACCAGAAAAGAAAATTAGAAGTTGCAAGTCAGAGGATATTGTCACTAAAAGCAAAATAAGAACCTGAGAAGCAGTATCAAGTAAAAAATTCAATAACCATAAATGAAACATCTTGAGACTGAGATACTTGTTGATTGATTATTCCATGCATAAGCATATTGATGCCTAGTACATTATGCTAGAAATCTCTGACAAACTCAATATTATTTCTTTTCCCCTCCTCTGCTTACTCAAAATATACAAGGACTTTTTTTATCTACTTACTAGCATGAAAGCCGGCAATGAACATGGTTGTCTTTTTTTTTCCTTTATATACCTAGTCAAAATGCACGAGGTCAAATCTGAAGAGCTTAAAATAACTTATTGCAGGTAGAAGGCAGAGTTTTTTAAATTGCTACCCATCAATTTAGCCTTGGAAAAGGACAAGGGTGGTCGCCTAAATGAATACTGGGCTCAGCCAACCATTAGTATCAGCATAGGCATATCCTATGGGGCACCAAGCAGGTTCTAAATGACCAATTAATCTATTGTATATCAATTATTGCTATCTAAATGGAAGTCCTTCAAACTGGCTAAGCAGTAACCTCCAACACAATCACCTCAGATTGGTCAACTAATATAAAAGTGCAAGCCCAAGATGGCTTAAGTTCTTATGATGATAAAGATACGAAACATTAGCAACTTTTGCAGTGCTATGATGCAGACTGGCAGTCCTTACTGAGAAGTCCAACAAACTCTAAAGAATCAAACATGCATAATAAAGGAAACGAATTGAAAGGGATGAAGATGCTGATAATCAAAAATGGTAACAACCTCTAATAATTTGAAGAAATACGGCAAGAAATCCCAAAATCATATTCACTGTAAAATATGAGTTTGGTTGTATTCATAATATAAGTTACTTATGGCCCCACATCATTCTAAGCCAGTTGTTATAAGTGCAGCTTCAACATCATTTTACAGATATCGGGCTAGGACTCAGGTTCATTTATTAACATCAAAGTTCAAATACAAATATGAAAACTAGTCAACTTGTATTATCAGTATTTTCAGGTATAGCTAGAAAAGTACAATGTTAACAATCATAGTACAATCATGAACTTTTGGCAACAGCAGCTTTGCAGCGAAACATATCATGTATAAAGATATAAATAACAATAATAATTATAGATAATATTATTAGTAGTACTGAGTTTGAAGACTAGATAATAGCAACAGAATAATGCAGGAAACCAACAGTGTGCATGAGAACAACCAAAGCAGACTAGTAAGTAGCGAAAACAAACTTAAATCTCCCATCTAATTATACGAAAGGAATGGAAATTGGGAACACTCAAAGCAACTCTCCAACCTTCAAATTTGCTATCATCTTCAAGAAAAGGAAGAGCTCCGTCTGATGGAGTCTGATTTGCCTCTTTCGTCTCTGGTTTCAATGTCCCCGTGAAGCTCGCATCAGAAGAACCTATAAAAGTTGTAGCAACCAATGCTAATGTTTCTACATGTGCAGTATGCTTTTTAAGCCTGTGTCCAGTACTGGTTCCAAAAATAAAAGCACAAAAAAACATGCAAAGATCTTATACAAGTAACTGTAAATCCATCCACCAGTTATATCAAAAATCAATATTTAAATAAAAAAAAATTATCTCAAAAAAGAACTAAAAATATAAACTATGTTGTAGTTCCTACCTGGCCCATTTGGTCCAATTCAATTCCATTCCTTTACCAGTCATTATTAGATATATATGAAATTAGTAATTGAATGGTAAAAGGTCAACCCCTAACCACAACTTATAGCAAACTTTTTTTTCTTGCACAAAATTTGATCTCTTGGTGTTCCACCCATGAGCCTTTGCCCAAAAGTATCCCAAAAAAGAAACATTATCCCAAAGATGCTCACATAAGTCCAATGATACTCAGAATAACAAAATCAACACATATCATATCACCCAAATACAGAAGAGTTAACCATGCTATTGCTTGAAATGAAAATAAGAACCTTTTTATGCCAACTTACAAGTTTCACCAAGCCTATCTTATGCCTGCCATGTTTTGACAGTGATATTAACCAAACAAGACTATAAAAAAAAATTCCTTGACATTCTGTTCAATCAATACCACAAGCAAATTTCTTTCTTTTTTTTTTTTTTTTTTTGAGAAGACCAACAAGCAAATTTTTTGACATCATGTTTGCCATCAAGACAACATTTAGCAATATCAGTTTGGGAGCACAACATGTCATGTGTAAGAAATAAATAAATAAATAAATAATAACAATTGAATGATAGTAGCGATTTTCAAAACTTGGTAATAGCAACAGAATAATGCATGATGAGTTCAGTGCGTATGAGAACAACCAAAGCAGGCTAGTAGTAGAGAAACAAACCCAAAACTCCCATCTACCGATACAAAAGGAATGGAAATTGGGAATACTCAATAAAATTTCTCACCTCCGATTATCTTATCATCTTTAAAAACAGGAGGAGCTACACTTAATGGAGTTTGATTTGCCTCTTTTGTCTCTAGTTGAGAAGTCCTTTGGAAGCTCACATCTGAAGAACCTATAGAAGTTACAGCAACCAATGTTAATGGTTATATCAGCATTTTTTTTCCAAAAAACTTGAACACATAACATGCAAAAACCCCATATAAGTGAGATATTGTAAAGCCATCTACCAGTCATAACCAAAATCAAGTTCAAATACACAAACAACCGTCAGGCCAGTTACTTAAGCGCTTCCTAGCCCATTTGGTCCAGTTCAATTCCCATTCTTTTACCAATTAATTATTTGATCATGTGTGAAATTCAAGTGCAATGATATTCAAACTAATGAAATCAATGGATTTTGATTCACACAGTATGCAAAAGTTCATTATAAAATTCAAGTATTAACCACACGTTCGCTTGAAATGGAATTAAGACCTTCATTGACTCTAGTATAAATTGATCCAACCTAGAAGCTTCGCATAGCCTACCTCATCTTTCCACGTTTGAACATTGACATTAACCAAATACAAATGCAAACCTAAATTGTCTGGATATTCTCTTCTGTGAAAAAACACCGAGATATAAAAACTATCTAAACAAATCTTTGCAACTAATTTGACAAACTAAGATAAATTTCCATCATCATGAACTCGAAATTTAATGGCAAAACACACTAAAGTTTCATTTATTTCTTAATCCAGAACCTCCTCAAACTCCTCCAATAAATGCCTTAAGAAGGATATTTAATACGAGCTAATCCAATTAAAACTCCTGGCATAACATTAATATAAGAAGATCTACAATGTAAGCATGCATATGTAGGCCCTACCCAAAGCTTGAACCACAAGAAAAGTCAATAACTATACTGTATGAAAGCTGAAACTCTGAAATATATTTCTCCCCCTTAATTTCCACCAAACAAAAATCTTTTTAAAACTTCAAATTCTAGTCACCACTGAACCGAGAGGAATCTAAATCGGAAAAGCCAGAAGTAATTCGTATAGTTTACTATCATTTTGAAAGGCAATTGTATAATATAGCCGTATAGCGTATTATAATCACACGGGAAAACCACTCATTTCTTCATCTCCGGAGAAATTTTTTTATCCGCAAACAAACAGGATATTACACACAGCCACATAAAAGAAAAAAAAAATGAGGGAAAGAACAGAAGAGAACAAAAAAATTCGTACCGGTCTCTCTCTTTCCACCGCCATCGCCACCATCCGAAACACAACGATCATTACCAGGAGGAGGAGTAGAGAGGTAACAGAGAGCAACGCGCGCAGCATCGTTTTGGGCGTCCTTGGAGGTTTTCCAGGGTTTATCAGAATGAAACTGCATATCGTCGATAATGACGGTGGCTTGAAAACAAAGATCGTGAGACGGACCTTGCTTGGTGACCTCATAGACCGGCAAGCTCATTGTTCGCCTCTTCTGGCAGAATTCCTGCAGCTTGGATTTGAACATGATGATTCGTCTTTAGTTTTTTCTGTTGAGAATGGAGTGGTACCTGCCAGCAAATAATATTTTATATATAACTGAGAAAAGGGTCAAACTTGTAGTCAAACCTATCCAACTCACTACATATTTATATCAATAATTTATTATATCACCAATATTTAATCATATTAAAATGCATAATAAGAAAATTTAAAAATAAATACATAAAATTTATAAACAATAATAAAATATGGTGGTCATTTTTTTTTTTTATAAATATATATTATTTAAATTGTTTGAAAAAAAAATAAAAAATATTTCCTGCGAATTAATAAAGAGCTTTGAACCTCTCAGATATTTTTAAGAATTCAGTCTTTCATAATGGAAGAGAATGAGAGCGAGGCAAGGCTTTTTAATCCACAAACAGGTATGATATTGCATCATTTTCATTCAGTGAAGTACAACTTCCATGCCCATCTCAGTGCCTTGAAGATGGCATAATCCCAGAAATACAAACTATTCTTGAAAAGAAGGAAAACAAAAACAATCGAAAAGAAAATTAAAAATGGAAACCAATTACCCTCATCAACCCGCAATTATTAAAAATTAATATGACAAATTTTCCCTTCTCTCCTCTTCGCTAAAAAAACCAACCAAATAGCTTCCGCAGCCCCAACCTCTCTCTCACTTGGCACTGGCAAGCTCTGTGCGCAGGAGCTTAGCAGCGGCAACCATGTTTTTAAGGGCCGGCTTCACTTCAGAGTATTTGCGGGTCTTGAGTCCGCAGTCAGGGTTAACCCACAAGATGTTTGTCTCAAGCACCGCAAGCATCTTGTTGATCCTGTCAGCAATTTCCTCAGTAGATGGTATTCTAGGAGAGTGGATATCATAGACGCCAGGACCAATTCCAGCACCATACTTCACTCCCTCGCGGAAGACAGAAAGGAGCTTCTCATCTGATCGAGAGTTCTCAATGGTGATCACATCCGCGTCCATATCAATAATTGAGTGGATGATATCATTGAAGTTGGAGTAGCACATGTGAGTGTGGATCTGTTAGGATTTGAGAGAGATGAGACAATTGCAAAAAACAAGTTCAAGTTACAGAAAAGAGTAGAGTACAACTCAAATTGTGGGGAATTAATAGGGAGGATAAACAAACCTGGGTAGTGTCCTGGACACCGACGTTGGTGATTCTGAAGGAGTGGACAGCCCATTCCAAGTAGAAAGCTTGCTCTGACTTCCTAAGAGGCAATCCTTCTCTCAAAGCAGCCTCATCAATTTGAATAACGTTGATGCCTGCCTTCTCAAGATCTTCCACCTCGTCCTTGATGGCCAAAGCAATCTGGTAGCAGGTTTCATGTCTGGGCATTTACAAATACAGTATGTTAAGGATGTGTAACTCCAACTATCTATATGAAGTTCAAAGAGTTCCATTTTCTCTTTTTTCCTCACTCAGTATTCATTTTATATACCTGGGTTGGTCATTTCTGACAAAGGACCAATTGAGAATTGTGACAGGGCCGGTAAGCATTCCCTTCATTGGGCGGGATGTCATGCTCTGAGCGGTTGAGGACCAGAAGACAGTCATTGGGTTAGGGCGGCTCACATCACCGTAGATGATTGGTGGCTTCACACACCGTGACCCATATGATTGCACCCAACCGTTGACAGTGAAGGCAAAACCTGACAACTGCTCCCCAAAGTACTCAACCATGTCGTTTCTCTGTAACAAGACATTTAGCAGAAGTCACTCTCTTTGCTCTATGGAGTAAAAATACATCCATTATCCAAAGCAAGAAAATTTGAATGCACAACATCCTAGGGCATGAATTGCCTTCTTCCTGGCCGGATAGGCAGAGGAAATCTCACCTCAGGTTCTCCATGAACCAGGACATCAATGTCAAGATCTTCTTGGAGAGCAACGACCTTCTTGATCTCTGCCTTGATGGCTTTAACGTAATCATCCTCAGAGATCCTGACAGCAATAGTACGACAAAGGCATTGATTAATACTATAGAAACTAGAAGTAAGCAATGAAAGTTTTCAAAAGGAAGACTCACTTCTTAGCTTTGTATTCACGGCGGACTCTCCTGAGTTCCAGAGTTTGTGGGAATGACCCAATGGTGGTAGTTGGGAGGACTGGAAGGTTAAGCTTCTTTTGCTGAGCATCCAGTCTGGCACTAACATTAGTTGCACGGCGGTGGTCAGAACCCTTCAAAGCAGCAGCCTGAACCAGCCAAGAATGGTGAACAATGGGAAAAATAGAAAGAACTCTGAAAGATAATATTTCAAAGTTTGAAAGGCAGTGGAGAAATGGATGAATTGATCAAAGCACTTACAGCCTTCTGAACAGCCTCATTTGTCACTCTTGGGGAGGACTTCCTCGAAGCCTGAGCAGCAGCATTAGCAGAGAAGAATGCCTGAAATAGAGATACATCATTAGTGAATAGGCATTCCTCAAATTTAGGGGAAAAAACATAGAGAGAACTTCTGGGAAGAACGGAAAAGAAAACACAACAGCGCCAAAGAAGTTTATTTTATTTAAGCTGCGCCCAAAGGGGCTCAAACTGTTAGTTCTGGAATTGCATAATTCTCAGATTTCACAAGAAAAATTTCCAGTAGGAATGACCAATTTCACTTTTCCGGGTAAATTTTCAATTTCAAACAAAAAGATACAGCAGCCAATTAGCTAAAAGCAAACTAACCATTAGTTGTCTACCTAAAACGCAGTAACCTCTGATTGTAACATGTTCCAAAAAATTGTAGTAACTTTTATGAAGAGAAGAATACCTCATCCTTCTGACCAGCCAAAGCCTGGGCCAATGCATTCACTTCAACAACCTTCTGGGCAGCAAATGCAAGCCATGATTTAATTTCCTTGTCTAGCTTAGTCTCGTTAACTAGGTCAACAGCGGTGTGGAGAAGAGAGCAGGAGGTGGAGACCACAAGGTTCTCTGAATACAGAATAAAAGAAATTTTAAATTAAGAAATGCCACGTACCAATATCACAAAGTAGCAATTATCACCAATTCCCAGATAATACATTCAAAAAAAATAATACCTTTGCCTACAATGCCCTCAAGCTCCTGAAGGGTGCTAAGAGAAGAAGCAAGATCATTGGCCCAAATGTTTCTTCCATCAACAACTCCAGAAAAGAGGTATTTGCCTTTGGGAAAACCACCCTTAATCAAATCAAGGGTCTTGGTTCCACGAACCAAATCAAATCCATAACCAGTAACACCCTTCAAACCAGTGAGGGTCTTGTATGCCTCAGCGGGAACATCAGCAAAGTAGGTCTCAATGAGAACACTCAAACCAGATAGAGTCGATTCTAGTTCTGAGTAGGCATCAGTGAACGCTTGCAATTTGTGAGCATCAAGATCCAACACAAGTGTGGGCTCATCAAACTGAATCCATGAAGCACCGGCTGCTTTAAGCTCAGAGATGACCTCCCTGAAAAGGTATTCATCATTAGCAGGTCCTTTAGTATATAACAACAACACCGATAAAAAAATAAAGTTCAGCCTCCTACTTGTAGACCGGAAGGATTTTGTTGAGGAGGGAGAGAAGAGAGAATGTCTTCTCAACACCCTTAGCAGGTTTAGAGAGCAACAAATAGGAGACAGGACCAACAAGGACTGGGACTGTATCTACGCCAAGCTGCATGACAAACAGAAAAGGATCTTGAGAATTGACAGTTCAATTGGTAGTAAAAGAGGATAAAAAACTATCAAATATATGACGAATGAAACCTATGGTAGGTGTTATGGGTCCGGTCAATATACTGCTAAACCCAGGGCGCATACAACATAAAAAACAACTGGCTACCAACTTCTGCAAGGCATCACAAACTAGGTACAAAGGTTTGATCTATCGTAAATTTCAGACTCAAAATAAGCTGAAAATAAATGTTGAACCTTTACCCATTGATTGTTCAATAACATTCAGCTATCTAGCCTAAATCAATGGATTATTATGGTTCATCGGTCGTACTTCTCTTAGGAAAAGAACATATTACTATTAGGGCACTTGCATAGGAAAATTGCAACATAAGCCAAAGTAGTTTATGAGCACATACCGCCTTAGCCTCCTTGTACTCAGTCACTGCCTTGTGAGAAGCATAAGAGAAGGTGACATCAGGACCCAATTCAGGTACAATGAAGTGGCTGCATCAATACATTACACATGGATAAGCATCCAAATCCGACCATAAATCCATTTAGCATAATTAAAAACTTATATATCGTGGTACGTATAAGGGACTAGGAGGCATCACTTACTAGTTGGTGTCAAACCACTTGGTCATTTCCATGGCGGGTACAGATGCATTTCCTCTGGCCATGGAGAAGTAAACATCGAATCCGATCTCACCACCATTCCAGTTATATCTGGGTGGAACAGCACCGAGCATTGCAGTGGTGTCCAGAACCTGGTCATAGTAAGAGAATGTGTTGCTGGGAATGTACTTGATTCTAGCGTCAGACATCTGCTTCCAGATGGATGACCTGAGATCAGCAGCCACCTTCTGCAAATCCTCAGCACTGCTCTTGCCATCCCAGAATGACTCCAAAGCGAACTTGAGCTCTCTCTTGGGGCCCATGCGGGGATATCCAACAATGTGGGATGCCATTGTTCTGAAGCAGAGCATAAATTTTAACAAAAACAATCAAACAAACAAAACAATGAAATATTCTTGAACTGTTGTAACTTTGCCAATCATCCTAAAATGATATATAACAACTTAACCCAGATAATGGGAAACTTCACAAAGGAAGATCCACCTTGATAGAAACAATTAGATTCACAGAGCATGTCATGTTCCATAGACCTCTACGGACAAGTAGTTTTCTCACTAATCAAGGAAGCAACATGGTCACATGGTCTAAATGAATATGAAGTAAAAATCAACATAGCTTAGACAGTACTTTTTTTCTTTCAAACAAGGGTCAGAGTACGGGACAAGTAGTATCCCGGTTATCTGTGTAAATAATAAATTGACATTTGTGATCTTGAAATTAGTGCACAATAATGTACATCACCCGACAATTCCATTAAACCAACAGATCTAAAAGGCCTGCAAGGAGATCTGGAAAAACAAGGAGTACAACAGACCCGACACACAATCTCCAAGCTTCTCATTTAAAGTAAATCACAGACAATAGATAACTTATAAGCAACAGATCTAGGTCAAACAACAACCATTTAATAACAGATCTAGAAATCCTAAAACTACAACACACTCGATCTGTAACTTAGAAAGCTAACCAAGCCAGAAAAACAAAGACCCGCAGGAAAACAGAGCAGCTCCAGAAAAATATCAATCTGGCAAAAGAGTAACTTGAAAATGGTTTAAAAATCACAAAACTTATATCAAATCAATAATACAGAACCAAAAAGACTCTGGTAATGCCCACTCACCAGCAGATCTCAATCACTAAAAAAAAAAAAAGTGAACAAGAAATGAACCAAATGAGTGAAGATCTAAACGATTTAAAGAAAACCCGTGTAGGAAAATAGAAGAAAGACAAAACCTCAAAGACAACGAAAGAAGCGAAAAAAACTTGGGAATTTAGAGAGAGCGGGGGAGGAGGGCAAGAAAGTTTTGGAGCCATCCATAAGAAAACGAAAGGGCAGCATACCTTTCGGAGAGAGAAACGGAGTGCGAAGCAAAGAGCGGTTCTTGAGGGGTATTATATCGCACTCTGGTTGGAAGGACAGATAAGAGAAGAAGAGATGGCACGAGCGAAGAAGATGAGTGGGCTTTGGGTTATTTATAGACGCTGGGAGCAGATGCAGATCTCAAACCATTTTCATTTCATACTTGAATTTTTTAATGTTTATTAGCTTACGTCATATTGGGTTTTCTTTATTACTACTATTATTATTATTGCAAGTATAATTTTCAGTGAAATTTTTGAGGGGAAGTTCTTACGCGCATTCCTGGAGCGTGGGAGGAGTGTAAGGTTTTTTATCCTTGTGGGGCTCTTATTTCCAATTGGAGAAATGCTCCTTCACGCGTGATGATTCGCCATTATCAATTAAATTAAAACGTTTCTTATAAAAATATCTCTAAATATTTCAATAGTATTAACTATACAAAAATTTTGGTTATTTTTAATTTTTAAATTTATATATAGATAAAATTTAAAATTTGACAATATTAAGTAGAGATAGTTAATAAAAATAACATGATGTTTAATTTATAAAAATATATTAAATAAATATATAATAAATAATTTAAATATCTTATGTTTTATAATCAACGAATATCTTTTATTTTATTTTTATTATTTCTTTATTTAATTGTTATTGGTACTCATTTGTTGTTTGATTGTAAAATAAGAAAGTTGATACCGTTTGCATACTAATATTCTAATCGATTTAATAATAATAAATTAAGATAAAAATGAAGAGTTTGGAGAAGTGAAATCCAAAATCAAAGAGAGTTCATGCTCTCTTATTACTCTACATAATAACTACTGTCTTATTACTTAATTATTTATTTAGACCCTTAATAAGTTTAAATTTTTTTAGTTATTTTTGTTACAACTACTTCATAGGCTCCTAGTATTTTTTGTAATAATATCATTGGTGTTTTCTGACTCAAACTATATAATATTCATATATGATTGTTTTTATTAACTCTCTTAGTTAATTTTTTTTTGTATCCAAAAATAAAAAAAAAAGTTCATGCTCTCTCTTTACTTCATTCAATAACTACTCTCTTATTATTTGATCATTTTAATATTTGGTTTATGTCTTATTTAAATTTTTAATTATATATATTATCTTATTTTGTTAAATAATTCATTATATCTTATAATTTTAAGAGTTAAATTATAATTAAACAAATTAGATAGTAGTTTTAACATAATTTATAATTTAAGAACTAAATTAATAATTTTTTTAAAAATAATTAATATAAAAAAATAACCTCGCACTTTACTATTTGTATCAAATTATACTTTTTATTTTTAATTTTATTAATACACACCTCAAACTATTTTAATATTATCAAATCTCCCGTTCTTTGGTTTTACTAAAATTAACGTTAACGGAATCAATCATTTTGATAATTCCCACCTCGCCCCGACTTTGGGCGTGCTGTCACGCGCCTTAAGATCAGTTGGGCGGAAATTCTGAGAATTACCCCGTCGCAAAATATAAGACGCAAGTTGCAACGGTAAATTTTATTTACCGTGGAGTGGAAAAAATAAAAACAATATAAAAAAAAAAAAAAGCCACGTGGATGGTTGGTGGCTGGGGTATGTGGGGATTCGGTGGTGAGAGCACTCCTTCGCACTACGGTGGGAGAGGTTGCATTTTTTTAATATTCACCCACTATGTCTATTAGACTATTTCGGCATGAAGGGTTTACATTACCCTTATCGTAGTGTAAAAATGTCTGCGTTAGCCGTATGGGGTTTGTTGGGGTGTGAGTAGGTGAGACGGGCCCCACCGGCTTACTTGATTACTCTACTACATGAATGCATGTTGGTCATGGCAGCCTCCACCTACAAAGCACCCATTTTGTTATATTTTAATAAAATATCTCAATTTCCTCTATATATATATATATATTTTATAATTAATAGCAAAGATTTATATGCAATCAAAACTATATTATATAGTGCAATGCACCATAATATATAATTTTTTTTCCCAAGAAATTAAGTAAGTTTGTTTTTTTTTTTTTTTTTGGAGAAAAAGTAATAATAATTAGAATTAGATTGCATGATATAAATCATAATGGTGACCCATGATGAAACATTATAAGTTACTTTACTAGTATTATAAGTTACCATGATTCATACTACATATATAGTATATTATTATGTATTACGTGGGTAATTTTAATTTTGGGTTGGTTTTTCTTTTCTTGGTTTATACATTTATATATGTTGGGTTTTGGGGGTGGGTGAATTTTACTAAAAAGTAAAAAGTGTCCATGTCTTGGGGTTTGGTTGGAAAGAGGCAGCCTAATTTCGAAAACTTGGGTTGTTGAAAATTTAATTATATGATTTTTGGTTTAACAAAAGTGATAAGAGTTTGTTAGTGTGATGAATGAAATTTGTTTCTTCTCATTTCTTATTTCTATCTTAAATGAGGTATTAGCGTGACCGTTAGGATTCAACTTATGATTATCCGTTGCTTATTATACTAACTCATATAGTATATATGTTATATTTTTAATCATCTTATCAATCTACGATCTAATTTTAAATTTAATAAATTAAAATTATGTGTGAAGAAAAAAAAATAATTATAGTAGTCAGAAAAAGATCAAAAACTACGTAGAGATAATACTTTTAGAATTTAAATGTAATAGATTTGTTTCATAGACAATAATACGATAACTTGTTCGGATAATTTAAAAAATAATTGAAATAGTTATTTTTAAAATTTTAATCGGCATACGTAAGGAGATAAAACATTGCACTCTTAATAAGATATTTTGAAATAGAATTAAAAGTAGAGTCTTCTGACATTCAAATATTAGAAGTGTCATTCTCTCTTAATGTTTTTGCCAACTGGCATACTTTTCTTCTCTCGTTAATAAATAATATTTAAAAAATAGAAACGTGTCAATTAGAACTATAATAATAGTGGTAAACGAATAAGTAAGTGATCTCATAATTAATAAAGTAAAAAATACAACTTATTTAAGCTATTATATATTACCTTTCATATTTATTATTTTTTAATATATATTTAAATATAAATAAAAGTTGTAATTATAAAATTTATGCGTGCATACTCAAATAAAACGGTAATTGATATTGTTAAAGTTACATATAGATGGAGGTTTAAGGCAAATGTTGAATCGATTATCTTTCACGTATTAATATTATAACTTTAAGTAATATATTTAGATAATAAATGAGTTTAAATGATTAAAATATACATCACTTATATTTTATCAACTTTATTTCAAATTTTATAACTTTATATATATATATATATATATAAATGATATAAAATGTAATGTATTTAGATAAACATATTTATGAGTTCGACCCGTAATTGAGAATTGAGTAGGTAAAGTGGGCAGGCATTATATCCTTTTTTTCCAAGAGTCATCTAAAAAACTCACCTACCAACCATTTTGTCTGTTGCCAATCGGTCCCGTGCTATATATTTCTTAAAAATCAAGACTCCATTTCCTTCAAAATTATGATGCTCTTTGCTATCAAACCTATATGTACATAATATAATATATATATATATATATATATAATGTATACATATATAAATTAATCATTCCCCAATATTTATATACTAAAGGCTAATGCAATTTGGTTCTTACTTTTGTTCTAATATTAAAATCTACGAAGGGAAACTTTTCACATAATTTTCAACGTGACAAATTTAAAGAATAATTATTTTTAATTAATATTGATTACTCACTGTCGAGCTTAATAATTTAATCAAAATTAGTCAGGAACAAGAACAGATTATGCTTTTTTAATGTAAAGGGTACTAATTATTTCATGTTCGCAAATATATTTTACACACACACACACACACACATATATATATATATATGAACAAAACGTACACATCAAATATAAATTGTAAAATACTATCAATTAGTTAGAGTCATTGTGTACATTGAAAATTACACAAAATTATATACATGTTCTTATTTTGTCGCTATTTAGCATTCATTGGTAGACCGTTGACTAAAATTTATCATCACCATAAATATAAAGAAATATTTCGGTTATATGATGAGTAATACATATAGATAAATATAGGGTTACATGAAAGCAAAGTAGCTACGGAGAGGTAAGAGCTAAACAATTTGAAATCTACATGTTTGTGTGTGTGTGTGTGTTTTTTTTTTTTTTTTTTGTTTCTTCAATAACCCATAAGAGAGTTGTCGTAAAGCTCGAGTCGAGCTTCTCAAAATACTGCAAGAGTGCATGTACTATACGTCCAACAAATCTTCAGTACAAAATCTACACAATTAACGATTAAAGTTTTGCCACATAGGAGGCCACGCGGGCGATTTGCGTACTCGCGATCGAATGTTTCACATTCGTTCTTGCGCGCACATACGACCTGGATGCGTTCCCTCCCCAAACACGATCAGATAGTCAGATTTAAATGGGATCATACGGTTCAGATTAGATCGCGATGAACGGTCCAGATTCACTCTCTATCTAATCGCGATCGGACGGTTCAGATCAAATGTGATGAACGATTCAAACTAGATGGGGACAGATATAAATAACTTTTTTCACACCAAACCCTAAACCTAGCCACCAGACACCCTCGCCGAAAAAGAAGATCCAACCGTCGGGAAGGAGAGCTGCTGCCGCGTTGGAGCTACTTACGACCGTCAAAAAATGTAAAAAAAAAAAATTTTACTCGAAATTCAATTTTAAATACCCCTATAGCTAAATCGGAACAAAAGGACCGGTTGATTGGCCGGAAACCGCAGACAAAGTCTGGCGACACTGTCGCAGGGAATTTCACAAGACGCCTCCGATGACACCTTTTTTGATTCCCATTCTACGTAATGTTTCCACCATTGTGATCACCGTTTCCTTCTCCACAGGTTGACTGAAGCAAAACGCCTAACCGCAACGTGAGCCATAGGAGCCGTCACACCAAAAAGCGCGGTCATCAGTGAGTTTCAGTTTTTTGTATTTTTTCGGATAATCGAGGCCCCTTAACGTGTTTTCTCGTAGAGATTGATACAAAATTAGTTGAATTCGGTCGAAAATAGCCAGTTCGAGGTGGACCACCGCCGTGGGCGGCAGAGCTGTCACCGAAGCACGGCGGAGCTACCATGCTAGAATTTCAGAATTGGCCAAAATTGGGTTCTGAGACTGATTTTAGGTTTTTTGGGATATTTATAAGTACTTATAGTGCGTTTTAATTTTCAAAGAAAAATTCAGAAAATCTGAGGACCGCCAGTAAGCACAGTTAACAGTTTAGCCTTTTGGGTATCAAATTGAGTAAGAATCTCTTACCTTATTATTTATTATGAAATTGAAGTTAAATTTACAATAATATGGTATTTTGTACAATTTAAAAAATATCTATAATTAATTACGGGTTACTAATGAAGATAGAATTGGAAATTATTCTCTATTAATTTCTATCGATTATTTTACAGTTTGAATGCATAATAATATCTGATTTATCGATTTTATGATTTTGAATGCATGTATTGCTGCCTTATGTAACTACTGTTAAATTGAAAAATCGAGATATTATTGCATTCCCTAATGCATATTTGTTTGTTTATGTGATTATGGTTAAATTAGAAAACTAGAGATTAAAAGTAAATGAGAACTGTGTTATTAAGTGAATTGATGAAACAACAATTTTACTAAATATTCTGTAAGATGGTAGACGGACCAGGTATAATAGGGAGCTCTACCGTGAACGTTGTCTCATACCGGACATGATATCGAGACTTGAGAATTTGACGCTCATACTGGACAAGGTATGAGGACAACCCGTTAATTGAAAATGATAAAGAAAAGGGTTCACATGTAGCAGGACATCCCTATGAACCCTCATGGATTTCAGCAGGCTAATGAAAAGAGACAATTGTTGTTTGATTTATGGAATATGAATTTTTAATGTATGCATGTTACCGATGGTATATGAAATCATGATAAGTGTTATGTTATTATCTCTATAGGTTGTTTTTATAAATTTTGCTGCGTTAAGTGAACGGTAAATTGTTTTATTATTAAAAAATGTATTTGTTTAACTAAGTGCTCTATTATTTATTTTAATTTTCTACCAACCTTTATTTCTGTGTCGGTGAGTAGCATAATATTTTTATTGGGGTAGCATAGTTTATTTTTTATTTAACCATTTCAGATTAAAAAGAACATGATCCAAAGTCCGATCTGCAAGAGGGCTGCGAGTAGGATGTCAATTTTATTTTATTTTTTGTTTACTTCCTTAATTTTTTTGTATTTTCTTCAAACAGGTATCATTATTTAGTACTTTAAGTCGTTGTGTAAGTAATATAAACTTTAATTAATCATTTCACTTCTACATTTAAGTTATTATTTATTTCTTTTAATTTTCGGAGTCATATATAAATCATGCACATGTTAACCTAGCCTATGAATAGAAAAAGAAATTTGTGTGCATGTAAAAACCAGATGCTAGAGATTCCCAATTATG
>NW_019014531.1:185412-221751 GCF_000150535.2 Carica papaya
CCACCTGAATTAGATGATTCAACCAAAAAAAAAAAAAAACCAAGTCAGCATCAAATAGAAAACTTCACCATCACAGGTAACATGTTCACTGTTGACCATAAATTCCCTGACGCTATTATTAACTTGTGGTATGAAAGAATCCTCCATCAACAAAGACCTAAAATACGACAACAGACCTTGGTTGGATCAATTATTCCAGCAGCCATTAGGTCTTCGTAATTCCCAGTTGCAGCATTGAAACCGTATCTAGGATTATCACTACAGAGCACCTGCAACAAAACATAAAATTTTAACACCGATAGGCTTAAGGTTTGCATCAACATAATCTGGTCATAATATCACATTTCTTCCCACCTTCTCACTGACCACACTTCCGTTAACACCAGCATTCTTGGCAATTAGTTTCAAAGGATAACTTAGAGCTCTTTTAACAATATCTGCCCCCACCTACAATCAATCAAGGAAACATAAGCAAAGTAGTATCTATGGCATTCTTGATTTCTGCAAAACCTCAAAATCTAGACAGCATTTTCAGATAATCAAACATTCAGAACTACCTTTTCTTCATCATTCTCAAGGCTTTCCTTAATGGCATCCACTTTGGATGCAAGTCTCAGCAGTGTGCATCCACCACCAACAACAATACCTTCCTCAACAGCTGCCTGGAAAACATCAAGATTTCACTCACTTGATTCTACTCCATTTGTGCAAGCATTCCTCTAGGTCGATTTCATTTCAAGAGTAAGGATACTGTTTACTTACCTTCGTTGCATTAAGTGCGTCTTCGACTCTCAATTTCTTCTCCTTAAGTTCTGTCTCAGTTTGTGCTCCAACCTGCGAAAGTTCAGGTCAACAGGAAACAGATCATCAGTGTGATTATCTTTAAAGATCATTCAAACAAATTCTCCATGGTAAGGAGCCTACCTGTATCACCGCAACACCACCTGATAGTTTTGCAATTCTTTCATTAAGCTTTTCCTTCTCATAGTCTTGCTCTGCAGCCTGCACGAATGTAATCATATAATAGGAATCAGCATCACCTTCAAGTGCACTAAATAGCAGCACCAGAAGACGAAAAAAAAAAAAACAAATGTACTTGTTTGAAAGAGATGCCAAGATCCTTACCTCAATAAGATTTCTAATCTGTGCAACACGCTTGCTTACTGCTTCCTGTGTGCTTCCATCACCCACAATGGTTGTATAATCTTTGGTAAGAACAACTTTGGAAGCATGACCCAAGACCTCCTTGCCAGCTTTGTCCAGTGAAAGGCCAACTTCATCTCTAATGACAGTTCCTGAGAACCAAACAAGAGATATCTCAATCATGACTAGCATAAACCAAGAAAAAATTTAGGTAACCAAAAGAAATAAGCACCGTGGAGCACTGTCAGATTTTTGCTAACCTCCAGTTAGAATTGCAATGTCATCAAGGTATTGGCTCTTGCGCTCTCCAAAGCCAGGAGCTTTGAGAGCAGCAATCTTCAAAGAACCTCTAAGCTTGTTCACAACAAGAGTTGCTAAAGCTTCTTGTTCAATATCTTCAGCAATTATCAGAATTGGGTATGCACTTCTAATAGCATCTTCCAGAACATTAATAAGATCCCTTGCATTTGTAATTTTCTTATCAACAAGAAGCAACTGCAACCAAATAGAAAATGCACATTTGTGTGAGAATTAAGGATTAGTCAAATACAAAAAAGCCGCGATATTTTCATTTTTGGCTGTATTGGTTTGGCCTGCCAGGATGATCAGAAGAAAAACAGAACATAGAACTTCAATAACCTCTGAGACTGTACCACTGCAACACATATTCTTGAACTTTGAGACCGTCTTTTCAACTTCCAAATTATTATCATAACTTAAGCATGGTATAGAACTTTATTATACAACAAAAAGAAATAGGCACCCATCCTGACCAAAATGCCAGGGACCCTAGTGGTAGAGGCAAAGGGATCAATCCCCCCCCATGCAGATTCTGTAGTACAAAAGAAAATAAAGAGTTCCCCAAACACAATCATAAAGAAAAAGAAATTTCATTAACAAACCCAGATTAAATTACTAGGCACGGAAAAAAAAAATTATATCTGAAGACATACCTTGCAGTTTTCATATTCAACTGCCATTTTCTCGCTATCAGTCACAAAGTACGGTGAAATATAACCCCGATCAAATTGCATTCCTTCAACAACATAGAGGTTGTTCTCAGCACTTTTACCCTCCTCAAGAGTAACCACGCCCTTCCGACCCACTTTGCTCATTGCTTCAGCTATCATATTCCCAATTTCATCATTGTTTCCTGCACTGACTGCTGCAACATCTGCAAGTTCACTGTCTTCAACCTACAATTCCATGCTACTCTTAGCAAAATTTCGGGCATGACCTTGGTAGTACAAATTATGCAAATTAAAGCAAAGAAAATTATTAATTCCTAGAGCATATAAACCTTAATGAATTATATTTAACATTACCTCCTTTGACATTGACTTTAGCTCAGAGACTAGGGCCTTGGTGGTCTTCTCAATTCCTCTTGTAATCAAAACAGGGTTTGCTCCAGCAGCTACCACCTGAATAATTTCATTTAACTTAGTATTAATACACTTATTTTAGCGTAAAAAAAAAAAAAACAAATGCCCAGGTCACATTTCTAACCTTGACACCTTCAGCAATAAGGCCTTGTGCGAGAACAACAGATGTTGTGGTACCATCACCAGCCAAGTCATTAGTCTTTGCAGCGGCTTGTCTCACTAACTTTGCACCAATGTTCTCAACAGGATCCTCCAACTCAACCTGGAAAAGTAGTTGCAGTATTGCATCAGGATCCTCAAACATGATTTGTTAAGACTATGAGATAAACAGTATAGAAACTACTACATGAGAAATGAGCCTCTAATTGTTTTTTTTTCATGATTCTTGACTCAGCCCCCATTTAAAAACCAATTACCAGTCAGGAGTACATGCATACCTCCTTGGCAACGGTCACACCGTCATTAACAATTTTTGGGGAACCATACTTGCTTTCTAGAACAACATTCCTGCCTTTTGGCCCAAGAGTAACCCCAACTAGATCTGCAAGCTTGTTAACACCAGTCTACAAAGAAGGGACAAGGAAAATGATAAAGTAGATGAGACAAACAAAAAGACCAAGTCAATACAACGCAAGCGGTCAACAAAGCAGCATCATCAAATGGATACTCACCTGAAGCTTCTTGATTGCTGTTCCATCTTTGTTGAAATGCAACTCCTTGGCTGCATAAATTTTGGGAAGTCGAGTTCTCTGTATTACTACATTCCGTCTACCCCCAAAGGGGCTTGAAGAAATGGAAGCCAAAGATGAAAACTTGCTAGAAGAAGAAGCAAGTTTCTTATCCATCACACGGCCGTTGGGGGCAGCCAAGGAGCCAACTGAAGACATGGTAGAGAAAGATGATGCCATTTACTCCCTGAAGGCTGACAACATTTCACCATCATTTTTCGGTTAATTGTCAAGATATAGAAGAAAAACAACAGAAATAACAACATGATAGACATATTCTTTCAATTCCTTGCTCATTAATGACCATGTATCTAGGAAGATTCCTGCTTTATTAAATAGAGAACCACCATCAATCTTAACCCAAAATATGTCATCAGCGTGATTTGTTAACGAGCATATAGCATCATCTCATCTCCGCTACCAACAAAACCTTATGTATAACGACAAAGTTTTTATACACAAAAACATGTATTCATAAATCCGTTGCAAAACTGCTAATTCGAACTCGTAAATTCCGCAATCCTTAAAGAGAAAAATAACTCAGGTCAATTGAAATAAAGTGACTCGAGGATTATCAGTTAGAATTAGGAAATGCTGAGAAAATAACCCAGTATAAGAGTATTGCAAATCGAAACAGTTAGAAATTCGATTGATACGGTGAGGATACACAGATTCAACGATACCTAAAGTCATTAACGTATATAGATAAAACACAACTTACGAAACTACGCCCAAGCAGCTCATGAAAGCACATGAACAGATATCAAAATAGAAACAAATAAAAATCAAGCTGAAAAGAATAAATCTATATCAAAAATCGAAAAGAGGATAAAAGAATACTGTGGAATTTTACCAGCTGAAATGAAGTTTCAGAAGGACTGACGAAACGAGGGAAAACAGTGTCTGCTGGTCGGAGAAGTCGACGCCTACTCGCCTAACAGACGAAAGTTGAGCTCCGATCCAGAGAGCACGCGGCGGAGAAGTATAGAGCGACTAGGGTTTAGCGGAGAGGTTTTTGGATAAGAGAGGTAAGAAACGAGTTAGGTTTATCTTTCACCCTTTCCCTGCTTGCTGTTGCTGAAGGGAGTGTGTGTTTTAAAGAGCAAACGGTATTTCAGGTCTTGAAGGTTCTGATTGATTCTGGGCCGTTGGATTTTGTAGGGACCGTTCTATTTGTCTTACCTCAGAACACTCTAGAACATTTTCTTTTTCTATTTATTTATTTATTTTATGGCGTATATATTGCTTCCCGGTTGAATTTCCCCTCCTCTTTGCTTCAATTTAGGAAATAAATTATTTTTTATATTAACAATAACTTAATTAAGTTTTATTTTATAAAATTTTTCACTCAATTTAAATAAATAAAATATTATATTAGCATTAAATTAATACAAATTTAATAATATTTAGCAAATAATTTCTTCTAATCGAATATTATTTATCATTTTTATATTCGATCTATCCGAAATTTTTAAATTTTTAAAAAAATGTAAATGCTAAAAATAATAAAAATTTAGTGTATGTTCTAAAAATCATGATTTAATATAGAAATAATGTAAAATATAGTCAATTATATGCATCTAAAATTTACCAAATAAATGGACCAATTATTATTTTATTACATGATAATTGGTTAGGTTGGAATTAGTTGCTAAATGTTATTTTTTTTAATAATTTATGCCTTAAAGCTATAAAAATTAGCTGTATAAATGTAAAATATAATTAAATTCATTTGATTTTCTAAAATTACATTTAAAATTTTAATAATTTAAGTAGGATTTTGTATTTTAATAACAAGACAGTAAATCTTCACATCATTTTATAAATTTTACTTTGAATTTCCTTTGGAAAAACTTTGAACATGTGTATTTATATATATGGCTATGACTGTTTCAGATCATGGAATGAAGATACATGTACATATATATATATATATATATATATATGTATGTATCTACTTTGAGTGATCTACTTCCATTACAGAACCAGAAAAAGAGAGGAAAATTCTTCCTCTACTAAATCTCATTTCTAAACCACTGCTAATGGCATTGATCTATCAAAGCTACCTCGCAATGATCTTCCCCTCACCGTCTTCTTCTTCATCTTCCCTTTACCCTCAACCTCTCTCCCTCCTTTCCCACTCCCAAACATCCCTCCCATGCCCGCCGCACCTTCTTTCAAACCCCCGCCATGAACTAACACTCTGCTAATCCCAACATACTGCAGTGACTCCGCAATCTGCGCCGCAGTTGCACCTTTACTGGTTCTCACTTCAACATCAGCTCCCTTCTTCACCAACAACTCCACAACATCTCCATGTCCAGCTTCCACCGCACAGTGTAAAGCCGTATACCCGTCTTCATCCCTCATCTCCATCTCTACCCCTTTATCAATCAAGAATCTCACTGTATCAATTCTCCCCTTGAATGCTGCTCTGTGTAAAGCTGTCCAACCATGCTGGTCACGTCCATTAATGGCGGCACCATTGTTAATCAGCCTCTGGATTGCTCTAACCTCGCCTTTCCTAGCCGCTACACAGAGTCTATCCCCGAGTTTCAACGCGTCGAATAGCTTACTATGGCCGTACTCCGCGGCCATATCATAGGCTGTTTTGCCATACTTGTTGCGGATATCTTTATTAGCAGCTCCTTTCTGAAGCAAGAGCTTGACGATATTGTCGTCACCGAGTCCCGCCGCCGCGTGCAGGGCCGTGTCGCCGTCGCCAGAGTTTTGTAAATCAGGTTTGGCTCCGTTTGCTAATAGCAGACGAACGCAGTCTCTTCTTCTTTCTGCAACGGCAAGATGTAGAGCTGTATTGCCGTCTTTTGTTAAGGAATCAACGTTGGCTCCTTTAAGTAAAAGAAGCCTCAAACAGTCTAAATGACCTCCTGCTGCTGCAAGATGGATTGGGCCAAAAAGGGAAGATTCTGATCGTTCTGTGTTTGCTTTACGAGCCAGTAAGAGCTCGACGATCAAGGTTTCGCCGGACCCAGATGCAGATTCAAGAGGGGTGCAACCTGATCGGTTCTGTAACTCAAAATCCGGCTGGAACTCTAAGAGTAATTGGAAAATATCAGGTCTGCTTTGAGCTATAGCAAGGTGGAGTAAACTATTGCCTTGTGAATCAACTGAGTCAGCTGGGTTCCATGACATGTCACTACGTTCTAGTACTTCTCTGATTTTCTCCATTGAACCGTCCATTACTAACTGAACCAAAATAGGGGAGCCAACAAACATGACCTTGATTCCACTGTCAGTGAAAACTTGTTTCTTCCTGGTTGTGAACCAGTCGTTCGGAACTGATGATGGGTCCTTGACGGCTGCACCGGGGACAACCACGCTGTCCAAGATGAAAGAATCATGGGTTTCAGGGAAGTACTCGGGGAGAGTTTCTTGGGGAAGGTGGTATATTATTTCCACGGTTAGTGTAGCTAGAGGCGCTATGATCCCGGTCTGGGGTTTCACCGTGTAGAGCATCTTGTTAACTGGCTGGAGCCTGAAAGCAACTGGCATGGTGTACATAACGTTGCGGAGAGAGAGACTTCCGCTGCATTTTTTACCTGGTTCTATTCTGATCACCACAAGATTTGATGGCTCCAAGCTTATAAGCCTATCCATGGCTAATGAAAACAATCCCCGCAAGTTTACTTAATATCTTCAAATGGGAGAAAATGATTGATGGGTTTTTCTGGGTTTGGAAGGAAGATGAAAACCCATGAAGGAAAATATGAGAAATGAAGTGGGTTGGTGGATTTTAAGGAAGAAATTATGGAAATGGCCGGCTGTAACTGGAGAGTGACAAGTGGTGTTGTGAAAAACAAAGAAGACTTGTTCTATTCGGCGTCTGAAATGTGTGAAACCCTAGAAGACAGAGAAAGGCAGAAAGTTATTATCGGAGGTGTTTCTGCAAGTCATTTTCATTGTCGATTTCTTACTTTTTTTTTATATTCTATACACAACGAGGCATCTTCTGTCGTTTAAAAATGGGAAGTTTTCTTTTTTAGTATATATATATATATATATATATACAGAGTACTACTACAAAGAAGGAATCATTTTGTTTGCAGAGTATAATTATAGGTCCAATGGGTTAGGCAATCAATAAAATATATGTATATTAGCTATGTTGATGGTATATGTTTTCAGAAGATACCTGCAGTGTGATCATAGGAGGTGCCTGTATGGGATATGTTCTTAATTTTTATACTATAAATATATACAATATGTAGATAATTGATCATAATACAATGCCAATAGCATTTTAAATAAAAAAAAAATCAAAAATTTCTTGTAAAAGAAGAAAAACTTAATAACTATTCAATTAAATTGTTTTTAATTTCTTGGCAGAGATAGTTAGATATGATTAATAAGGTGTATTACTTACTAAGGGTAAAGTTAAAGAAGTACATAGTAGATTAAGGTAAAAAAAAAAAATATATATATATATATATAATATTTAAAGCAGGTATTAATAGATTTAAAATGAATATAAAATATTAAAAACCAAATTCTAATAAATTTCGAATTTTAAATATTAATTTAATAATTTATTTTAAAAAAGTAATATAAACAAAAAACAGATACATAAATGTTAAGTGTATTGAATTTGTAAAGAAATTGATATTCAAGGAATAAATATATATATATATATATATATATTAAACTAATGAGTGAGATATTGGGAAGATTACAGCAGCAACAAATCTTTATCAATTCATTGGTAGTAACAATGAAATAATAATGACAACAGCAAAGCAATCTAAATTCAGATTTTGGTTTTAACTTATTCTCTGTGTTTAAGTTTATTTTAATTTGTTCTTAAATTTATTTTTTCCTTTTTTAAATAAATGAACAAAACATATTTCTCGTGGAGAAAAACGAAATATAATATTTCATTGAAGTTAAATTCTCTTATTTGAATAGTCACGACGGGTTAAAAATTTGACCAATTTTTCTTCGAATTCTCAATTAAAAAAAATTAAATCTACAAATAAATTATATCTTATATTATTAAACCAAACTTAACTTCATAAACATAAAAATAATAATAATAAGGTGACCAACAAGTTAATACTTTGATTAAAAAAAAAAACTAAGTTATATATACAATTTTGGGTACAAACAAAGATCATAAATAAAATATTCTACCAATTTCGATGATACCCATTTTTGGGCATAATTACAAGAGCATTTGCAGGCTAATTATGAATGGATCTTTCAATACTTACAAGAATATATGTGTGGGATCGTTTCTTCTTCCAATTTCATTATGATGAGGAAAGGAAGACAAACTACACCATGTATGTTTACTCTGTCAAAGATGCCATTGGTTTGAGAATAGCTTTACTGTTTCAATTCATCATTTTAAAAATTTAGACCCACTAAAAAAAATGATTCATTATATTATTTATATACTAATATTTGTAGTCATATATATATATATATATATGATTAGTTAAATTGTGTACGAAATTGGGTATGTTAATTATTAATTTATACACAAGTCATTAATAATGGTTGGGATGATAGAGATGTTCTTTTGGGTTATTATTGTTAATTGTTTATTGAAACAAGTAGATATGTGCTGGATTGAAAATCATTTACTTGGCCAACTATAATGACATTGCTAAGCATCACAAGATAATATTTCTAAGTATACAATATATCTAATCTTTCTTACCATTCCAACTTGGTTAATATTTTACCCTCATGATTTTAGTCTTTCACAAGAATGTCCTTCGAGGTAATCTCGAAATCTCTAATGCATTCTCGTGTTCTCTCAATCTCTCTTTAATGTTTTCTCTATAGTCTTATTGATTTGGATATTTACCCCTCTAGGATAAAATTCAATTTCATCTCTTTGTTTTCATCTTGTTAACTTATTGATGATATGACTTATGTAAGCCATTTGTTACTTAGTTCGTCCTTCGTCCAAATTTAGCATCATGTTACTAGAAAAACAAACCTCATCAATATGTTCTAATTCAAATGGTATTGCTAATGTTTTACGTCGTTTAACTTTCTATTTAAAATTAAGTATATCAATATACTCAACCACGATATAAACAAAAATCTAGAATTAAGTATCATTGTAAATGTATAAATTTTTAACAACCAAGAATGAGATTAACCTTGTTATTTAATTATAAAGGAAATAGAAAGCCAAACTTGCAAGTTTCACAATTAATGAAACATCATTTATTCTTAAATCAATTTCCCACCAAATGAAAGAAACAGATAGTTTAAAGGAGCAACTAATAGCAAGTAATCATTTGTTATCGACTGACAATTGCTCATAATGATGAAGAAATTATTTAAAAATTGTACAGATTAAAGAGTTCAAGCATCACAAAAGCAACAATTGATAAGTGCAAATATTAATTAAACAAAAAACAATGTAAGGTTGAATAGAACACCTATCATGTTTGATTTGGGCCGTCCAATCGCGATTAAATAGGGAGTGAATCTGGACCGTTCATCGCGATCCAATCTGGGTCATCCATGCGCGATTCATTCTGGGTTGTCATTGCGCGCGGGAATGGACCTCAGCCGTTCGATTGCGCGTATGTGGATCGCCCACGTGGTTCTCCCCTGCGTGGCCTCCCGCGTTAGCGCCTTTGCCACTTGTCGGGTCCTTGTTGGTTGGAGCTGCTGACCGGGCGTCCGACGTGGTAAAATTTTTTTAAATTGCGTCTTAACTTCCGATTTTCGATTTTTCTTTTAAAAATACCACCCGAACTCAAATTTTCACCCATTTTTTTCAAAATTATTTTCAATTTAATTTTTAATAAATTTTACCTATTTTTTTCATTAAATTAAAATAAAACAAAATATAATAAAATAAATTAAATAAATATATCTTTATATTTATTAATAAAAAATGAAAAAAAAAAATATTCGGGTGTTACAGTTTAAGCATCACAAAAGCAACAAATTGATAGGTTGCAGATATTAATTAAACGAAAAACAACGTAAGGTTGAATCAAATATTTATTACTATTATTTTTTAAAAAGCAAATACGAGCTTTATTTTTCGTTCCACAACATCATGATTGAATCTACAAGAACATTAACACCCTGTTTGGATAAATTTTAGTGATTAGTAATTAATGTATGACAATAACAGTAATTGGATGACAATAATACAGATGAAAATGGTAAATTTTTTTTTTTTTTTAATGTTTGGATAGTTGTGTATTAATGTATGTTTAGACAAGTATTTGTTTGGATGATAGAATGATATAGTTATATTTTTAGTTAAATTACTAATTTACTCATACTTATTATATATAATAGTAAATGATATATAAGAAATATATAATGAAAAAAAATAAATTATATAAAAATATAATTAAATTTGTATTTAAATAAATAATTATTATACATAATCAAATTAAATTTTTATATTTAATAAAATAAATAATAATTATTTATTTTATCACATTAATTTAATTTTAATAAAAATAAAATTATTTATTATTAGAAACAAATAGTTGAAATTATATATTATTATATTAAATCTAAAATTATTTTAATAAATAAAAAATTAAAATGTATTTGAAACAATCACATACCATGAGTTAATTTGAGGAAAAAATACGAGAAATAGAGTATTTATTTAAGAGTGTAATTAAAATTAAGTATATTTTATGAGGATATAACGAGAAAAAAATTACATGACGGTCACATACTACCGATTTGTTGGCAGCTTCCCATTAAATACCAATATCAAAGTTCCTTGTTGGGCCAACAAATTTGGCCCAAAGTGAATGATTGAACATAAAATACCAGACAATCTCATTTGTAAGTTGGGCTTAAGTGTTGTATAAATTCATATTTGATGGCCTTTTTTAGGGTTTGTTTTGGACTTTTTTTATGTTTAAAATCAATATTTCTTCACTTGTTGAATAAAAGGTCAAAACTTAATTTTAGCATTAAAAAGTTAGCCGAGTGAAAAATCATATTAAAAATATAGAATAAATTATCAAATTAGTTTATAAACTTTGATACTTTATTACAATTTGGTTAATAATATTTTTCTTGTTTGGGTCATTGATATTTTTCATGTCTAATTTCATCTATTTCATAAGGAAAGAAAATAAAATAGTTAAAAGTCATGTTTAAAAATATTCTAAAAAATAATTTTGTCTAATTAATTAAATTAAGAAATTAATAACATTCTTTTGAACTATTTTTTATAACATTCAAATACTATGTAATTATTTTAACTTTTTTTTTTGTGTTAAAAAATGTAAAGAAATTGAACATTTGAAACAAATAAAAGATATTAAAAATTAAAAATTAACGAAAAAAACCCAATTGCTTAGTTGGTTATTCATTTAAATTTTGATGAAACGATTAAGAGCTTGTTATAATGACTTCAATGGTAGTTTATTAATAATATATAATAATGACAAATTATTTTTAAAAATTATATATTATAATAAAATTAAATATATAATAATATTATCTTATAAATTCAAATATTTTCACTTAGAATTTATCATTCATGGAATATTTGTATTCATTGTTTTTTTTTTTTAATTAATTCCCCGGTCTTCAAAAATAAAGAAAAATGTAAAAAGAAAAAAAAAATTGTATTTTGTGATGAATGATTTACCCTCATAATTAAAGTAGAAAGTAATAATAGTAATAATAATAATAATAATAATTCAGTTAGTTACAACCCAAGAGAAACTCAGAAACATATATTATTAAATAGAAAATCGTTATTAAACAATCAAAGCCTGCTTTCACGCAATTCATATTTTACACTAGGTAAAATTCATGACTCACATGATCACAGACTTCTTCTTCTTCCTCTTTCTCTTCTTCTTCTATTTCTTCTTCATTTTTTTTTTAAAAAAAAGATTACTGAAAACGCTAGCAGATATAATCAGACATGCAACATCTTCCACTGCAATTCCCCATATATATACCTACAAAACAAATTCTGTATCAGCAATTCAAGAATTTACTCATATTCTGATCTTATAGATAGAAAATATTTATCATGTATATAGAGGAATATAAAATTAAAGCCTTGAAAGTATGAAAAAGAAATATTACTAATATTTGTTCTAATTTCTAGGGATCATCCTCCTTAAATTACTGTCTAAGTAATTGTGGATAGACTATGTGCTCGGACATAGATCCGGAAAAAACTTTATCAAAGCAATAAATAAATCTTAAAATTGGAGAAAAATGTTTGAACTACTTAAAAGTCAAATAGCGATATTAAGAAAGCTGCATATATATATATATATATATATTAATATGTATTTTTTCCAGGTTTATTTGATGCATAAATCATATTTGTAAAGAAAAAGAAAAACGGAAAATTACTAGCTGTAGCATCAAATGGAGTTCTACTAATTAAAATAATAGATGAAATGTAATTAACAGATTCAAAACTTCAAATCATTGATAAATTAGGAATAAATAAATCGTAGTGAGCAGAAAATTAACAAGTGAAATAATAGATGGGAAGGCCGATACCTAGAGGAGGTTAGAGTGAAGAACATCTAGTCGCTGTCGCTGTCGCTGCTGCTGCTGTGGCCATCGTGGCCGTGCTCACCGTGCTTCTTTTCCTTCTTCTTTTTCTTCTTCTCTTCATGACCTTCACCATGGATCTTGTCCTTGATCTTATCGACGATCCCCTCTTTGTGTTCGCCCTTGTGCTCGCCATGGTGTTCGCCCTTGTGCTCGCCCTTGTGCTCGCCATGGTGTTCGCCCTTGTGCTCTTCCTCTTTCTTGCGGCCTCCGATGTGGAGAGCATCTTCGATCTTATGCATAATCCCTGACATTTTCGTCTCTACTGTTTTCTTCTTTCACAGAAATAATGTTGTGTGTGTTTTCGATCTCGAGATGTGGAAGAAAAGGGGTAGTTTAGGTGTATATTTATAGGCAGAACGAGTAGGGATGAGAATCCGTTTGAAGAAAATCTTTCCTTATTTTTTTTTTTATTTATAAATTTTATAAAACTTATCCAATTTAAGTGAAATTACAATAATGCCCATGTGTACGCGTGCAAAACGCGTCGTTCCATAAATCAACGGCTCCATTTGTCAGTTTTCAGGTACGGAGAGCTTTTGGGTTGGCAGATACAGACGAAATAAATAAATAAATAAATAAATAAAGCACAGTAAGAATAATTAAATTAAATTATTAAAATAGAAAAAAAAGTAAAACATATTTTATATTTCCCACCCAGAAATTTATTTTTTTTAAAATAATGAGCAATATTCATATTTATAAATAAAAATGTTATTTACTTTCTAAGTATATTTATTTTTATTTTTTTGGTGTTATATTTCGTTAAGGAAGGAATATATTCCGTTCGGATATTTCTAAGAATAAAATAAAATAAATGAAATTGTAATGTTCTTTTCACAATAGTTTTTAATGATAAAAGAAATATTTTTGGAGTGGGAATTTATTCTACAGATTTTTTAGAACTCAAAAAAGAAATATCCAAGAAAAAAACACAGAAAATATTTATGAGATTAAAAATATTGTAATTTCGAAATTCTTTATGGGCTATAAAAGAGAGATGAGATTGTAATGCCACGTCAGTGTGGGAAAAGACCGAGGCATTGAAGATTTTGTACTGCCAGAGAAATTCACGTTCTTCTGACACGTGGCGAATTATTAAATCAATAGGGGGTCCCACGGATGATGGACCAAAAAAAGTTAAAAGATAAGAGCCACTTGGGGGAGCCCACGTGTACTACATAGAGTGCGCTTCCTGAAAGTGAGAGCATTGATGCTGTACCTTTAATTTAACTCCTCTGACAAAGACGATTTTTTGTTGATGCTATAGACGTCTGACACGTGGACGGCTACGGTAGCTTGCCGACAAACCAGGTGGAAACGTTATCTTGTTACCGGTACCGGGCAAGTCTACTTTTGTTCCACGTGTCCAATTTTAGATGAGCTGAGACGTGGCGCTCCGTGATGGGGAAATAGAATCTGAAAATTATTTGAGTCAAGAGCAATTAGTGTGGATAGTAGTAGACATTTATTTCAAAATTTATTTTATCTTTGAAAAATATATTTAAAATTTTATTTTTTAGAAACCATTTAATTAATAAGATTCTTTGATATGTTAAACTATTCTAAAATACTGAAGAGAAATCTAGATGCTTGTACAAAATTCTGCATGATGATAGATAATTCTAAAAGTTCAGAGTAATATAGAAAATGTAGAACATGATGAAAGCATGAATTATTATATTTCGTACGAATAATGTAGAGGATGTAAAGAATAGAGGAAGATAGATAAAACCCTCATATAGTACATGAAAATGCATAAATTTGAAATGTGAATTACCATTACCGTTACATAATTTCCGAATCTAAAATCTATCAATCACCTGCGCATATAAATTTATTGTACATTCTAACAAAGATGTATGGGTCAAAAACCTAGAGGCATTCTAAAGTTATAAGAGGCATTTAATCCCTATAATCCATACTGTCAAAAGCTTCCATGTTTTTGCAAGTTGGTACGGGAAAGATGGCTAAATACTCTGCAGACCTTATCTTCCTCTCCTGACAAAATTCAACTCCCAATCTAAACCACATTCTTTTTTTTTTTGCTAAGACCAATTCTACAGAAAAAGCTTTTAGGTAGATCAAATTATTTTCATAATGTGATACCTATGACCCAACCAACTAACTGCTTCATATTTCAAAAAGGTAACAAAGATATAATATGATTGTGAATAAAGTCAATATATTATACAACAAGATTCGTCAAGGACGTAATCTAGCTTGAAGGTCAAGATTCATGGCATCAACATCCTTGACTTCTCTTTAGATGGAAATAACCACCAATCATTAGCTACTACGCACAAGTTCGAAAATAATTTACAATCCACCATATTAAATTACAAACTGGTCTTACAAATTTATTAAGGACAACTGTGATTTGTATGTCTCTTCATACCACATACTATCATTTGCAAGAGAATGGATAAAGACATTCCGGATATAGATTTATACCAAAGATACAGGTATTTCACCGAGGATCATCGGATTGCTCCAAGCAAATTAGCACCGTCGAGCTTTGCACCTTCCAAATGCTGATGAAGAAAGATGAAACTATTAGCCACTCTAAATTTCAGGGCAACAAGATACAGAGAACATTTTCCTAATGACGTCTAAGCTTTTAAAATAATTATAACCCAGCTATCCCTAAATGATACCAGAAGAAAGTTTGTATCCTAAAATTTTTTCTTATATCCTTAATGTAACAAGTACTAAAGCTCATGTGCCATGCAGATCCCTCATCTAATCAACTCCTTCCATTTCCAAGGAGGCAACTAGCATATCACATGTAAAGGGGCCATTATATGTATAAGGTCAGCTGTTAGTCCCACAACAATTTAAGATTATTTTTTGAGGAACACAATTCAAGAAAATGTATACCTGTAAAATTCCCTTTCTTTTTAAAGAAAAAACCAATACTTTTGGAAATTCGTAAAAAATGTTTTTTGTTTAAAAAAACATAAGAACATTTCTATTAGAAATTTTATTTCTGTAAAATATGTTTTGTATTCTTTTAGAAATAAAAAATAAAAAAAATGATTCTCTGAAATTATCGGAGACCCCAACTTCAGAAATAATTGATTATCAGCTTTACTTAAAAGTCATCCCCATTATAATGCCAAACATGCATATGAACAGATACAAGGTCCATGTTCTCACTTGAACAAACGTTATGAAAGCAAAGGAAATTGACTTTGATAATTCTCTCATTAGCTAGCTTATACTTGTGGAACTTGAAACAGTATATTGCCGGGCATTGTAAAATTGATGAGAACTATCTATCTAATCTATTCTAAATTTGTATATCTTTTCTGGAAATAGAATTCATTTTTTAATTCTATTTATAGATAATGTTATTTATGTTGGAGTTGTAATGTTATGACAAATTGCGATTTTATTTATTTTTTTTATTTTATCATATTGAATCGACTAAAATTCATTATTTCAATAAAATAAACTTTTAATTGTGAAATGAATAAATAATCAACTCAAAAAATGTAGTGAAGCACAAGATGCAACAATCAATAAGAAATCCTATCAGAAAATTAAGAAAATTATCAGGATGAATTTTGTACATGTCCTATCAAATAAACAAAGGTAAAGTGAATAAAATTTTATAGTCAGTTTATATTACTTACAGTTTCTCGAAGATTGACATGCCGCAGATAGGCTCGTTGAAGGTTTGCTGACTTCAGATTGGCATTTGTTAACTTCGCACCCTGTAGCATGTATGAGTTTTATGCTACTCTTGTAATTTAGAAGTTAAGACATAATTAAAACAAAGACATCATCGCTTAAACTGTTTCCAAAAATTTTGTTTAAATGATTAGCTATGAATAAAAGAACCTCGAGTTCAAATTTTTGGTTCACAGTACCAGAAACATGGGAATCAGGTTATTAACCTACTCACAATGTCATGCAAAAAAAGTATAGATTACAAGTGAGAGACGGTGGGATAAATTTCGTTAGTATCATTGTTGCAAGTGGCTCTATGCAATAATTAGTATGAAACTGTAATTGTGAAGTATACTTTCGACCTTTTCACAACTAAAAATCACATTCTATTTTCAGTTTTAAATTATAGATCTTTGTTTTACGTTGAAAGAAATTAAAAGAGACATTACATTAGGTTTTAAAGATAATCATTTATGAGGATTTCTGGGTTCATGAACCATGAATGAAGATTATGCCATGAGGATGCTCACACCCTTAGAGAGTATTTATCTAAGTGCAAATTGTCTTGTTTCTTTGACTTTGCAATCCATAGAGCGGTTGAAGATTTTTTGGAATCACCCTCCCTAGTACATAATTGCATCCTTCAGGATCTTGCCAGTATAGGAGTCCCCCACCACTTCCAGTTTTTGGTTTTTTAGCAGTAAAATACAGAGATTGTGCTTTTCCCCTATTCCTCTTTTTATTTTTTTTTCAAAAAGAAGCTGCTTTCACACTTTTAGCCACCATATCCCCACATCAATCATTTCTCTCTCAACAATAAAAAAAATTGCTCAGACAGTCCAGTATCCCCCGAGCAATTCTGCTTTGAGTCTGATTTTTGTGGGAGTGAAGGAACAGCCACATAGCTCTCTTCTCGTGACTACTCAGAGGCAGGAGGGAGAGAAGCATATGCCCAGACGATAACTATGATGCTGAAAAACTACAACTTTTACTGATGTGCAAATTATCAAGGTGCTGTTGTTTTTATAGAAAATATTAGAATAAGAGTAGTTTAATATTTACTCTTTCTGAACAGGTGGAATGTCCACCATCACCATCAGAAATTAGTTACATTTGTTGCTTATTTTTCTCTTTCTGTTTTTCTCTCACACCCTCACCTTTGGTGTGACATCGGGGCAATGAGTGCCTATAAATGGCACCTCACTCTCTCTATTTTAGTTAGCAAGAAAGAAGAGAATAACCTCTCATTTTATCTCCCAAACTTTGTTTCCATTAAAATCTTCATTGTATCAGAGCGCCTCTAATCCATAAATCTCCTTTCGTGTGCGCCAGATTCTTCAATGGTCACGGATGACTGAATCTCTTCATCACCCGAAATTATTTCGGGTACGTATTTCCCCAACTCCATCAACATTGGAATGGTGGAACAACATTCATCGATCATCACCAGCCATCGACTCAATAGCGATAATTACCTCCAATGATCGATGTTTGTGCGGCTATTCATCCGAGGGAAAGGACACGATGAATATCTCACGGGAAAAGCTCCAGAACCTCCATCGAATGACCCACATGCTCAAACTTGGAAAATTGACAACAGAATGGTAATGTCCTGGTTGTTAAGCTCCATGACTCCCGAAATCAGTAAAAATTTTCTCTTATACGAGACAGCTCATGAAGTTTGGAAAGTTACTTGTGAGTTTTACTCTAGCCGCGAAAACACCTCAATAATTTTCGAAATCGAATCCACCATCCACGAGCTGCGGCAAGGTGAGCTAAACGTTACTTAATATTATAACGCTCTCACTCGCAACTGGCAGCAGTTCGACGTATTCAAAGATCATCAATGGAGCTGTCCAGAAGATGCTAAGAAATACAGAGAAATTGTGGAGCAAAAAAGAATCTTCCGGTTCCTCATGAGACTCAACAAAAAGCCTGAATGAAGTGCGGGGCTGAGTTCTAAGAACAAAACCACTGATGGGTATTCGTGAGGTCTTCTCTGAAGTTCGACGAGAAGAAAGTAGGAAGAAATTGATGTTGGGAGAACCTTAGTCGACTCAGCTGAGTGAGAATGCTTCTGCTCTTACTTCTCACGTCTCTGATTCTCGTGAAAAGAAAGGGCGTCCGTTCTGTGAGTTCTGCAAAAAGTCAGGGCACATTTGTGAAAAGTGCTGGAAACTTCATGGGAAACCAGGAGAGAAGAGGATCACTGAGGCACCTCACGAAAACTTGGCGACTTCATAAGAGCTCTATGTTCATCCCGAAAGTGCTCCCTTCAGTCCACAACAAATGGAAGCACTAGTGAAACTTTTTTTCGTCGAAAATGGGAAGTCTGGGTAATTCCTCTACCTCTATTGCCCAAAAAGGTAAATACCCATTTGGTTTATCAACATGGTTCCATAAAAAACATATTTGGATTGTGGATTTTGGGGCATTTGACCATATGACAGGAAATCAGTCATTGCTCGGTGATTATCTTGAATATAAGGAAAGTTTATTAATTAAGATTGCTGATGGTTTAAGTTCTAGAGTGGCAAGAATTGACTCCACAAAAATATCATCCTACTTGACACTCAACTCAGTTTTTTATGTGCCTAATTTGGATTGCAATCTACTGTCCATAAGTAAATTGTGTAAAGATATGAAATGTATGGTAAAATTTGACAATCATTCTTGTGTATTTCAGGACTTGGTTTCGAGGAAGATGATTGGCAATGCTATGATGGATTCAGGTCTCTACTATCTTGCAGTTGACCCACTTACCTCAAGTAGATAAGCTTCTAATGTTGTATGTGATAATTCGATTTTTATACATTGTTCAAACGATGATCACACAATTATGTTATGATATCATCGATTAAGCCACCCAAACCTTTTGTACTTAAAGCAATTATTTCCTATTTTATTCTTGAATAAAAATCTACTTTCATTTTAATGTGAAGTGTGCCAATTTTCAAAACACATTCGCAATTCTTTTCTTAATATACCATATAAACCCACACAACCATTTGCTCTAATGCATAGTGATGTTTGGGGACCTTCATGAGTCAAAACCATTATTGGGAAAAAATAGTTTGTATTTTTTATTGATGACCATACTAGCATTATCTAGGTCTTTCTTATGAGAGAAAAGTCTGAAATGAGCCAAATATTTCAGAGATTTAATACTATAATTCAAAACCAGTTTCACACCACAATACAAGTACTGAAAACCAATAATGCATGTGAATACTTTGAATCCACCCTAGGAAAATATCTTAATAATCAAGGTATCCTCCATCAAAGCTCTTGTGTATACACCCCACAACAAAATGGTATAACTGAAAGAAAAAATAGACATATTCTTGAAGTTGACAAATCATTAATGTTTACAACCCATGTTCCTAAATTTTTGTGGGGTGAAGCCATTCTTACTGCTACCTACTTGATCAATCGAATGCCCACTTGGACACTAAATTTCAAAACTCCTTATAAAGCTCTCCTTCAGGCATTTCCAAAATATCATGTTTTAAACACTATCCCATTGAAAATAGTTGGTAGCACCGCTTATGTTCACATTACTGATGACATATTACTTGCAACAAATAAGCTACGGGTCTACACAAGGAGAAACAAAACTCAAGATAATAAAATTTCTGAATTAACCACGCAAAGTCATGAGCCAACTCCTAGACCAAGTATTCATAATAGTACAAATAATGAAATTTCTGACTCAGTGGTTAATATTGACACTAATGCTAAACTTCCTATTGCCTTGAGAAAAGGTGTTCGGTCTTGCACCATGCATTTCATACAGGATTATGTGTCATATGACAAGTTGTCTACAACATACAATGCACTTGTTAGTAAACTCGATAACAACATTGTCCCAAGAATTGTTCATGAGGCACTTGAGCTCCCAGAATGGAAAGCCACAATCCAAGAAGAGATCACAACGCTTGAGAAGAATGAGTCATGAGAACTATTTGATCCACCTTCAAGGAAAAAGCCTGTAGGGTGCAAATGAATCTTCATCACAAAGTATAATCTTGATGCAACCGTGAGCCGTCATAAAGCTCGCCTTGTTGCCAAAGACTTCACTCAGTCATATGGGATTGATTATTATGAAACTTTTGCCCCATTTGCTAAACATAACACAATACGAGTTCTGTTCTCCTTGGCCTCAAACCTTGATGGGCCTCTTCATCAACTGGATGTAGAGAGTGCTTTTCTCAATGGAGATCCAGAAGAAAAAGTTTACATGAAAGTCCCTCATGGACTTAGCATCGGGTCTAAGACGGTATGTAGACTAAAAAAGCCTCTCTACGGCCTTAAGCAGTCTCCAATGGCATGGTTTGAGAGATTCTCAAGGGTAGTAAAACAGATGGAATATGTTTAGTGTCAATCTGATCACATTGCCAAAATGAGTGCCACGGGGAAGAAATCTATCATAATTGTATATGTTGATGACATTATCTTAACAGGTGATAATGATGAAAAAATTCTGAAACTCAAAAAGTTTCTAGCCAAAAAATATGAGATCAAAGACCTTGGGTTACTTCGATACTTTCTTGGGATGGAAGTATCTCAATTTAAGAAAGGTATCTCTGTTTCACAACGCAAATGTGCCTTAAATCTTTTAAAGGAAACAGGTATACTTGGTTGTAAACCTGTAGAAATACTGATGGAGTCCAATGTCAAAATCGGTCTAAAAAATGATAGCAAACCTGTTGATAAAGAGAGATACCAAAGACTTGTTGGCAAACTTATCTATCTTGCTCATACCAAACCTAATATCAGTTTTGCTGTGAGCACTGTAAGTCAGTTTATGGCTGAACCTACTGAAGAACATATGAGTGCTGTTTACCGGATTCTGAGGTACTTAAAGATGACCCCTGGTCATGGATTGTTCTTCCAAAAAATAATAAACAGAGACATTGAGATATTCATTGATGTTGATTGAGCAGGATCAGTGATTGATAGAAAATCAACAACTGGCTACTGTGCATATGTGTGGGGCAACCTAGTCACTTGACGAAGTAAGAAACATTCAATTGTGTCTAAAAGTAGTGCTGAAGCTGAATTGAGGTCTCTTACCCATGGAATATGTGAAGGTGTATGGCTGAAGAAGATTCTATCTGAACTAAGCTTTGGTATTCCTAATCCTATGAAACTCTAGTGTGATAATCAATCAACCATCAGTATGGCCAAAGATCCAGTGCATCATGATAGAACCAAATATGTAGAGATTGATCGTCATTTCATTAAAGAGAAGATAGAAGACAAGACCATTATCCTACACTATGTTTCTACTGATCTTCAGACTGCAGTTATCCTTACAAAGGCACTACCAACAAGAAAATTTAATAACATTGTATCCAATTTATGATTACTCAATATATATGTAATCTAAATTGAGGGAGAGTGTAGAAAATGTTAGAATACTGAACAGGTAGAATGTCCACCATTACCACCAGAAATTGGTTACGTTTGTTGCTTATTTTTCCCTTTCTGTTTTTCTCTCACACCCTCACATTTGGTGTGACATCAGGGCAATGAGTGCCTATAAATGACACCTCACCCTCTCTGTTTTAGTAAACAAGAAATGAGAGAAGAACCTCTCATTTTATCTCCCAAACTTTACTTCCATTAAAATCTTCAGTTTTCCTACTAGCTTTCTTGTACTAGGAGATTTCATTTCTATTGCCAAAAAGAAATACCCTGTAGGTAGATTGATGACAATTGTGCAAGAACATGCTTACCTTCAAATTGGCTCCTTCCAGATTAGCTCCCTCTAAATTAGCATTAGTAAGATCCGCACTCTGACATGTCAACAGGAAAACCAGATTACTATATCATACCACTTTCTTTTTGGCAGGGGGACGATGGGGAGGAACAATCGAAAGAGACAAGAAGACAGAATAAAATTTTCAAAATCCTTATAAAAATTTGTCAAGCTTTAATAATTCTTATACATGTAATAGTCTCATAGACGCAAGACAGTGTAGAGCTTAAACAAAATGAGTGAATGCTGCAATTGTAGATAGTTCTTATTACACCAAAAGGATGCAACATGAAGGAACAAATGCAAAAACAAACTGTAATAATCATAGTTTAATAAAAAGAGTATCATTAACTAAAGACTTTTCTTGTACAAAAACAAAACTACCGTTCACAAGGCACCAAAGTAGTGCCACCCATTACCTAAGTACAGGATATACAACAAACAAATAAAAGAAAAGGTTTATGAGAGACCAATAACCTTTCTATCACAAGGAGAACCTCAAATGAAAAGTAAAACATACAGAATGGACATTTACCTGCAGAGGACTAACAGTTGAATTGGTTTCATTAAATTCATAATATTCAATTCCCGATCAAACTTAAGGTCAAATGCAACAGAAAATAGATCCTAACATGCCATTGTAAGAGATAATAGAGAAAATATCATTCTCTACTCATTAAACTCCATATTAATCCAATTTTGCGAAGTTGAGAGAACACTGCAAACATTTAAAAAACCATTCTTATTCCACGGAGACATAACATGTACTCATTAATGCTTCACATACACAAACTAAATTAATTCATCACCTGTAAGTGTGCAGAACGAAGATCTGCACCACAGAAACTACAATCTATCAAACAGGCATCTGCGATGTCACAAAAGAATGTAGATTCAACATAGCATTCAACTGTGAGCTTCAACCAGACGGAAAGAAAGAAACAGAAGTAATGATCCTAAGAAACATCCATCCCATGCTAAGTAACCACCTTGCATTCCTCTGGAAAGCAACAGCTGTAAGCATCACCTAAGAACTTCTAAGATTTAAATTTTTGTTTAATTCTTAACCTAAAAAACTGCAGATATTACACATTCATTTAAAATATGATTTCCATACTATTTTCACCTGAGTCAAAGAGAGGGATTATTAATGGGTTCATCCAAGAGATTGATCAAACTCTGAATAAAATCCTATTTCTCACATATTTTTTTAATAAGTATGGTCTTTAATAGACAAACAGAGAGTTTCATTAAAGAAATTGTATAAACTACTGTATCCAAAATCTTTGTGAAACAGTCACACATGCTTCAGTAATAACCAAGAGAAAATACTGCATTACTTGACATCCTTATATCCAATAAAATAACGTCATACACTGCTCAAAAAGTAATTAAAATTTTGAGAAATGCATGCATTAATTCTTGCTTCTTTTGGGGCTCAGAAACCTAACACATTATCCAATAAACTGGAAAAGGGGGATGGAGGTGAATTTCTCACATCAGCCTGTGGAAGGAGTTTCTCGATGAACAATCATGCTGGTTGAGTATGCATTTCCAATATTGACAAAAAAAGTTAAATAAAATGAGTACGAAGCATGTGGCACCATAGGACAAACTTGCTAGTTAAGCATGCTTCAAAAATCATGCAGGTCACAACATGCATTAAAAAAAATTTAATCATGTGCACGTGTAAAACAAATAAAAACTGATAAAAATATTAAATACTGTAGCCTTGACCAGCAGAGAATATTAAATACCTTGTAGATTTGCACTCTGAAGATTAGCAGCTGCTAGTAAAGCTCCACGAAGATTCGCTCCAGTAAATTCACATCTTCCCTAGGCCAGATAAAAACGTTAACACAATATTTTGCACAGAAATTTTTAGAAAGGTTAGCAGACAATGTTTCTTTGGGGGTCTTACTCACGCAGGGTTGCATTATGAAAGATGGAACACTCGGCATCTACATCCTGTGAAAAGTTGAAATGATTCATCAGCTAGGGCCAAGCAACAGACTGCTGAACATAATAAGCAACTATTCATAACCTTCTCATATTAAAAATGCTTGCAAATAAAGTGTATAGCAATCATCTATGAGAAATATATTAAAAACATTAAAATAATTGAAATAGCAAAGCACACTGTAAATCATCAAGTCAAACTAATGCTTACCCGAAATTTCGCACATTGAAGATTGGCACGTGAAAAGAAAACATTCTTAAGACAAGCATAGCTGAAGTCAACAAATGAAAGATCCTGCATATTTTGAAAACCTGAGCATCAGTGGAATTAATATCTTGTAGCATCCTTGCATGTCTTAAAAAGTATAGCAGGGTAAAAGAGTTTAAGCAACCAATAATAGAGCAGAATGTATGTTATAATGTTAAATATAAACTGATGAATGACAGCTTGGGTTTGATATGAAATTCCACAAAGGATATAATGGAGGAAGTTAGGGTTTGAAAATTAGAAAAATGGTGGAGGAATACAGAGGAAATACAAAGATGAAGGAGAAGAGATAGAACATATAAAGTGAGAAAAAATATGACAATGAGATGGAACAAAGAAGCGAACCAAGAAGAGATCAGTATTATTAACTGAAGAATTCTGAATCCCATCTACTCTATTCTCTTATCTATTTACTTTTGTTATGAATTAATTCAACCAAATAAATAACTTGTCAAAATAATAAAGATAAGATAAATGTTTCTAAATCCCTATCAAATTCAAAATATCCAAAAACTAGCTACCTTTACCTAACTAGCCTAAATAATCTAAAAATACTAAAATCTCATAATGATTACAAAAAATTTCATCTCTCTTAAAAATGTTCCACTTCATCTTCTTCTCTTTCCATGATAAATATAACAACTAAGATAGGAAAAGTGAAAATAATTCTTCTTAATTTTGGAGAACTAGGTGTTAGACTTAGCTTATTTTGTGGAAGGTATGTTTTGGGATGTGGTTTCAAGGCCCCGTATAGGAGAGGTGTCTTGGAAGTAGATCAATGGTTGAATTCAACAAAATTTCCAAAGTAAGTGGATATGGAGATTCCTAAAAGAGCAAATCAGCCTCTGGAGAAAAGTGATCATAGCCAGTTTGGAACAAAAGGCAAGGATTAATACTTTAAAAGTACTAGATGTCTATACGGTGTTGGACTATGGGGGAAAATAATCTTGGAAACAAAGAGGATTTTCATGGGCGTATCTGGTGGAAGATTGTATCGGGTCATAAGGAGAGCTTTTGGATGGATTACTGAATGAGAGTGGAAAATTGTATAATGCTTTCCACAGTCATCCTTTACCTAAGAATAAAGAGACAACAATGGCAGAATCATTCTCCAACACCCTGTGCAATGGAGTTTGGGTGGTGGATCTGGCAGAAATCTCAACAATCCAGAGGTGAAGGCCAAATGAACCTTGGATGAGCCGGTTCGGAAGCTCACTTTGAAAGAGATTTTCTTCTTGGGGGAATCTTCCCATCTCCAATTTAGCAAAGAGCGGAAGAACTGATGTGAAATTTCCATTGAAACTAATTTTGGACATTAATGCCTCACCTATATTTGCCATCTTTATTATGGAAGCGGCAAGGGGATGTATTTAACTACAAATGATTTGACTCAAGGGGGGAAGTCATTGTGAAAGGTCATTCCTATTTTTTATTTTATAGAGAACTTATAAGCTCTCTAAAAAATGTTGTTGCTGACAAGCCAAAACATCTAAACTGCCACTAACAATTCTAAAAATTCTAATTTACATTCCTAATATGCACAGAATATCTTTTTTTTTTTTTTCTTCCATGGTGGTTCTTATTCTCTCTTCATCTTTTGTATTATTTTTTTTCTATAACAATTAAAAAAAATCATCTATATACTACATTTCTAAATTTAATTGGAACTGAAATAATCATTTAAAGTAATTTTATCTTATCAAATAATGTATATCTCAAATTATTACTAAGTTATGTTGATAACTAAAAAATAATAACTGAATTATGTTTAGTTTATTCTTAAAACAAAATACAAAATAACATTATATTTACTTTATATTTTAATAAGTATAAAAATATAACAAACTGAATTTCAGACTAAAAAAACTATGATAGCTCTACAAATAAAAATAGTGAAATTATCCTTTCTGTCATTTTACACAAGTGACAGCTTATTAGTCTTAACGAGCATAAGTAGACTAATACAGCTTCTAAGTTTATATTAGCCAAACAGTTTAACCACTTATAATACTAACAAGTACTTAAGCAACATGTTTTACACTTTCAGCCAGCCTAAGGGTAACTGTAATGATCAGAAAGCCAAATAAAGTTTGAAATTTTCTTTAAGATCCAGATTCCGGCAGATATAAGCCATTGATTTGAATGCTGATATCACATATTTATTCAGCATCTGGAATCAGAATATTACCAGTTTTGAGAGATCAAGACCAGAGAGATTAACGCCACGAAATCTGACTCTCTCAGACTGTATACACTTGATGATATCTGCACGAGTTAATTCAGACTCTACTTCATCAGCTTCCTTCTTCTTATTTATGATGGGAGTAATTTCTTCTATTAGTCCCTGAAAGGGGAAAATATCAAGATTCATACTGTTGTTAAGACTAGAGATGACAGTACGTTATTCACCGATGAGGTAGCATCAATAGCAGTTGCCTGATAAACATGTTGGACAAGTTTATTCATCCAGAACAAAAATGATAATCACTTGCAAATGTGAATTTTAGAAATTCAATAATAGACAATAAATGCAACATGAGCGTTTAGCAGGCAGTGGATTCACAAAATGGGTAAAGTATTCAATTGATAAGTGGAAAAAGAAGATAACTATTTACTTCATCCTTCATTAATATATCCACATTTAACTAACTGTAGCACTCATCACAAGTTTTGCCTAAAAGAAAATTAGGGCCTTGTCAACAGGCTCAACACAATGCAACAACAAAATGCTTCCTTCTTCAATCAGATGAAGAGAATTTTGGCAACAATATCATGTAGTGATGGTTTCCAACACTGGGAGAAATGATTTCCAAGTGTACATGCCCCTTTTGATACTAATATTGTTTTCATCCACATGCCCCTTGGAAATGATTTCCAAGTGTAAGTGCACAAATTGATTTGCCTTTTTCACAAGCTATATCATACTTCCATTAATAAAACCTAAGACTAAGTTTAGTTGCAGAAGCCAGTTTTGAAATCTTATTTCTAATATAATGTTTATACATGGAATATATTTAGTTCTTGAAAGTGGAAGCACGATTTAAGAAATGATAGCGAAAATATGAAATAAATTTGAAAAGAGTAAAGAGTTATTATCAAACTCATGTAATTTCACCATCATTTTCTAAAACTAATTTAAGTTTTCAACAACTACACATGTTTCTGTGTACCGTAAGTATGAGAATTTAAAAAATAAAAACTCAGAATATTGTCTACAATTAAACAAGGCCTAAATATCTTAATCCAACTAAATCACTTCTACAGTTAATAGGATGTCTAGAAGTAAGTCCATGCCAATTAAGACCAAAAAGAAGAAATGATGTAGGACAAATTTTAGGTTAATTTGCCGACTAAAAGATTGGAAAAACCTAGATATCATACCTAGGGTTCTTAGGCATCACATAGAAATTAACTGAATCACGAAATCAATTCTAAAAAATTCTTAGAAATCTTATTGAATATTTGAATGATCAATAAATAAAATTATAGAGCTATTTATAATAATTTCTAAGTAACTTTTTCTGATTAGAATTAAACTAAGAAATAATAAACCAGTAGAATTTGGAGTACTGATCCTAATAAGAATAAAAAATTAATACTAATAAGAATAGAAATCCTAAATAACTAAAAACTATAATAATGCTCCTAAATAATATAATAATAGACTCTTTATATTTAAAAGAAATATAACTTCTAACCTATTTAGACATAACCCATTCTGCATCAAGAAAACAAAAGAAAATATATTAACCCCAATTTTTTGTTTTGGTTTCTGTTCTTGTTAAGAAGGGAAAAAAAATTTAACTTTAATTATGTGGCTTCTATGACACAATGTCATGCAATAATGGTTCTGAAACTGGGGGAAAGTAATTTCCAAGCTTATGCCCCCTTTTGACACTGATACTGCTTTTATCAACAGATATCTGAAATCACAAAAGTCATGTGCTTTTTTCACAAGCTGTATCACGCTTCTATGAATAAAACCGAAGACCCTTTTTTTAGTCGTAAAAAATGTTTTTGAGTTTTTATATCTAATGTTATATACGTCTATAGACAGAATACATTTAGTAGTTGAAAATGGCAGCATGAGTTAAAAAATGATAGCAAAGATATGCCACAAATTTGAACATGTCATATTTTCACTATCATTTTCTAGAACTTGTTTTCATTTTCAATAACTATAAGAATATCATACATATAAAAATAGAAAAATTCTTATATTTACATATGTTTCATTAATTGCTTTTACGTTGTACGGTTATAGGATAGCTGCTCTTATCTTTCTTTTGTTGGAAACAAGGAATAAAGAACCAGGAACCTGCACTAATCTTCCTTTAAAACTGGAGAAAATGCTTAATCAGAAATCATCAAGCACTTGATATGAGAAAAGAAATAATGCAAGAGCCACAACACTGAATTTTCCATTTCCCTTAAAGCAGTAAGTATGTTTATTAAGTTGCAGACACTTACGGCCAAAATAAACTAAATAATAATAATGACATCTAATAGGGAAAGACGGAGCAGACTAGAAGAAATTCTAGCTTACCAGCAGCTGATAATATTCTGCTTCCCGCAGAAGTTCTAAATATTCAGCATCTGTCAAAGTGGGAATAACACCATCCCTCAACCAATTTAGTATGTGACGGAAATGTTTTCCATCTCTATCGACAAAGACATATCCCTGCAATGATCACCAAACAAGAATTTTGATTTGCAAACTTCCTTTGAGAAAAATAAGAAAATTGTAGACAAAGGACTAAAAGGGTGCTGTCCATGTACAAAAAGCATTTACACATTAGGAAATATCATATTCAAAATATAAATGTTCCTTAGATCTATGCCATCAAAGAGAAAATGACTTTCAAGGAAATAAAAAATTTGATTTTTGTACTTTATAGAGGTTATTTTCCATATAAGATGAAAAAGTATGAACAAATTAAGGAATATCCCATACACGGTCTTTTATTGGTGTTTTGTAGGACATGCACCTTCCAATTGCTCTCTCTCATGCGCATGGCAAACAAAATTTACATCAAACATTTATATTTTCCCACATTAAACACTATAATTCTAATTTTAACCAGATTGGCAAACAAAAACTTATGAAAGCACAAAAATCCATCAGGCACTAATCAGAGTCCATTTTGCCAAACATGATTTCACAATAGAATGCAAGGGATGTCCATCATCATTTCACTTATTCAGACAGAAAAAGAAAAGAAATAATTGAGAAAAAGAAGGGTTACTATGCATCCTTGCTTTCTCTTAAAAATCTGTTCTCTTCATTTCCCAAATTGAGGGAAAGGGGAGGAAAAGAAGAGTTTAAAAATCTTCGATAATAAATAATCTATTAATTCTTGATTATCTACCTTTCCGTTTTAATCATGAAGTATATAATTGAAAAACTTTCATAATTAATAGCTTCCTTTCCTTTAGAGTTACACACGTAAACCAAATAAAATATCTTGAGAAACCTTTCCTCTACTAGGTAAATTTTTCATTACCAAAAGCGAGGAAATATGTTTCTTTCCCTTTCCTTCAGAAAGTCCAATTTCTTTTCCTTTCCTCCCCATTTTGTTTCAAAATTTTATCCGAACATAGTGCTAAAGTAATCTATTTAGACAGTAAAACCTAAAAACATTTTCTTTTTTCTTTTTTTCTTTAATCTGAACACAGTGAAAAAATTAGGACATCTGTTTCTATTTCATATGTCCTAATTTTGCTTCTTAATCATATGGCTTAAATCTCCTTCATAACATGTACATATCTTATTAACTTAGTTAATGCAAGTTCTCACGTGACCGTGTCACATAAACAAGGTACTCCATATAACCTCTCAAATAAAGTATATAGTAGCAGAGGAGAGGAAGTAGAAATCCCCTTGTCAATAAAAAAGTCACCTATTAATTTTAACAAGTGACTTGAATCAAGAAAAAAGTTAGGAATTTTAATTGATTAATTGATGGAGAAATAACCTATAAGAAAAACAGTGAAAAACATTATTTTTGACATGCTCAACGAAAATATGCTAATCTTTTGGGACTATATCCATGACTGAGATGTTCACCATTCTGTACGAAGGGCACACAACAAATAAAAGCCAGTGATTCCCAAGAAGGTATAATATAGATAAAGAAGGAATCAAATACCTTCACAGAGTCCTGGGATACAGTATGTCGACCACTGAACATTGCTGCAAGCATTGAATCAGGTTCTCGCTGAGTCAATGTATCAATAGTAGTACAGAATTTCTGTCCTCCTGAGTACCGACACAACACATACAAATAAAATTCTTCAGGTTAGAACACAAAATGAGACTGGTTAAGCAGTGATCCGAATATAGATGTGTACAGATTTAGACACACAAAAGAATACACGTCCACTAATACTAACACAAGTCGTGAATGTTAATTGATCCCATCTAAAACATTGTTTGTTCACTGAGAAATTAATGGAATAGCAAAACACTGCGGACGCCTAAACGCAATCAAGTAAGAACAACCTGTTTAACTTTACACAATAATCGGTACAACAAACTGAGAATAACCAAACGGAAAAAGTAAAGTGGGTGAATTTTCTCTTCGTCTCCTTAATTTTCCCGCAAGCGAACAGCGGTTAGTCAATCAAGTCTGGAGCTAGCCAACTAGAGATGAGATTCGGTTAATTAATCGAAGTATTCAGCCATTCAAAAGAAGGAAAAAAAACAGAGGACCAGATTCGAAGCTCCATTAAAAACCGATCAAATTCAGTATCAGAAAATTAGCAGAAGAGTGTATAAGTTATAAGTACGTGGAAAATGCAGTTCGACATTGATCGATCAAGGTAGAGAGAACTCACCGATATTGAGGCGAACGAGGGACGGTAAATCAGAATTGTTCGTCATTACTCTTGAGCTTCCGAGGGAGACCAGAAACGAATGAGCCGAGTAAAAATGACTTGCAACTTGAAACCAAAGCTACTAGAATAAAACGACAGCGTTTTGAATACTTAATGGTGTTCGGGTCAGATCCTTTTTGTTGTCTTTTAACTTTAAAAGAGTGAAAGGGCGTATGGGCTGGGCCTTTATGGTTAAAGGCCCGGGTGTTTGCATGGCCACCTCAACGTGGCAGCATGGCATCATGTACACATCTCAGTTTTCTCTCTCATTTTTCCGGTTCAGATATCTATACACACAAGCTCATCTGGGTATGAATCGGTAGATCTTCAGAAGGCAAATCAGAGGAAGTGAAGTTTCTTTTTGTTTTTTTTTTTTTTCTTTGGGTTGTTTTTGGGAAGACGATTGGATGATGAAAAGGAAGCATCTCTCCTCCGTTGCCAACGATGTTGTGCAGAGATGTGCTCAGTACTTACATATATACTCCTCTCTTTTCTTTTACATATACATATATATATATATATATATGTACGCACGAAATTTCTTTTGGTGAATAATCTTACTCTTGTAATTGTAATTGGGCGCCTTCTTCTTCTTCTTATATTTTAATTAGCTTCTGTATACTCAGTCTTGGCAAGCTTATATATATATGACTCTATATGTATCGGACCAGTTTTATACTGCAACTTGCGATACGTAAATAATATATTTATACGGGAGATGTTTCATTAGGGTGATACAATGGGATGATGTCTGTTTGATGATAATTGGCATACGTATGATTCTATATATTCTCTGTTAGAAATTAAGCAGAGAGCTGTTGATATAATTGTACACTCCATGTATATATTTTCAAGTCTATTAGGAATTAGACCTATAGAAATTAAAGCTAAATTCGGTACCTTACTATGTCTCTTTGGTTTATTTCTTATTTAATTTCTAGTTTTGGTAATTGTAAGAGCTCTAATTTGTATAATTAGAATGTGATATTTCCTCTTTTCTGTGATTGATTTTTCCCATCTCCATCATGAGAATTCAATTTTTTATATCTTATTTAGAAAAAAAATTATTAGGTTTTTGGAATACAAATTAGGTAGAAGATTTCGTAAATGTGATTAAACGTTATTCATACCGTGTTTAAATGCCGGGCTTGGCACAAATTCTAACCACATTATTAAAAATAGTAGAATATATAGCTACAGAAGTATATAAATGATTTTCTTGCTTAGTTTTGATCATATTAGATGTTAAATAATTGATTATAGGTTTATTTTGAAACTCGATCAACTTGAACTCGTTGAAATTGTGTGGAATTTAATTCCCCAACTATGGTTTAGCACTTTATTTTGCCTTACCAAGCAAGTAGAATTGAATGATCACACAACCCCTCTTGAATTCTCGTAGGGAATTAGCCATCTCTGTCGACACGTTGGTACGAGAATTTGAAGGAAGTTGGAATATTGAAAGTAGTGGTTATTCGAGGAAATTTGTGGAATTTTGTTGCACAAAAGCTCTTACTCAGTTGTGTCAATACGTCAAAGAAAAGGTTACTAATGGATCATACAGTCGTTTCACATTTGACATGATGCTTTCGTGGGAAATGCCTAGTTCAGAAGACGAAGAGGCTTATACAGTGCGTATTTCTTCTGTCTAAATTTTTGCTTCATATCTGTTTTCATTTCATAAAAAATCTCTCAATTTCTTCTTGTATTTTACTTAGTAAGATTTCATGATAACAGAAGTGTGTGGGAAAGGAGAGAGAAGAGAAGAAAATTCAAGTGAATATTGGTGAAGAACAAGATGACATCCCTCTTTTCTATTCCGACATAATGCCTCTTCTGGTAAGAATTTTTTATTTATTCTCCTCCTATATATCTTTCAAAGCTTTGTAATTTATAGCTTCTACTTGGATATCGTTCTTTAAGTTTGTGTTTTCTTGGTAGGTTGATCATGGACCAAGTATCGGAGAAGATACATTTGTGTGGTTGGGCTCGTTAGTTCCGTTGGCAGTTGACATGGTTAATGGGAGATTCACATTTGAAACTCTAACAGCATCAAACAGGGAAACCGGCTACATTTTCCTGCCCTATGATTTGTTCATAAAGGAAAATTGACAAGTAATGCATCTAACTCCATTAAAAAATTAATGTTTACAAAATCAATAATGACTATAAAGTTTAAGATATGTCTTTCCTTTAAAATCTCTAGTATATTTTAATCCAGTATGAAATGTAATTTACAGATGCGTAAAGCATTTGCAAAAACAACAGAAGCCGAAAGGAGTTGAAATGGCTGATGATGAATTTATACTACATGTGGAAAGAACTGCAAGCTCTCAGAGAGTAGTGCGCCATATCGGAGGCACAAGTTGGCCCGGTTTGTTCTAAAGCTCTTATCTCAATTACCTGCATATACATAACCTGAATTGCTAAATAAAGAATATGATTTACCACTATTCTTTATTTGGTTTAAGTGATTAATTGTTGCTTTTTATTTCTTATTATAAGTGTTATTTTTCTAGGTAGGCTCACGCTAACTAACTATGCCCTCTACTTCGAGGCTTCGGGAGTAATAACTTACGAAGATGCACTCAAGATTGACCTGGCAAAGGATACTGATCGCAGCGTGAAACCAGCTCAAACAGGTCCATGGGGTGCTCCACTTTTTGACAAGGGCATATGTTATGAGTCATCTGAACTGTAAGAATGGTTCTCGTAAATATACCAAATTTAAATGTGTCATTAACTCTGTTCGTGTTAGAAACACAGGCAAATTAACCTTATAAGGGAAAATCATAGTAGTTTCAGAATCTAACTATTGACATTTAGATTATTAGAGTAATGCAAGATTTGATTGTACAAGATTTGGTTTATCAATAGCCTATTTTTCTTTGCAATTGTTTCAGATCAGAGGCAATTGTCCTCGAGTTCCCGGAGATCACAAGCTCAACAAGACGAGATCATTGGCTAGCACTTATTAAGGAAGTTATGTTAATGCACCAATTCTTATCAGAATTTAAGGTGGAGTCTCCGATACAAGAATGGGAGATGCATGCTAGGACAATATTAGGGGCTATAAGGCTTCATGCAGCAAGGGAAATGATCAGAATTTCTCCCCCTGATCCAAGAAAATTCTTAATATTTGCGTTGTTTGACGAGATTCCAAAGGGAGATTATGTGCTAGAAGAACTTGCAGAGAGCTTAAAGAGGGTTAAAACTGGACATCCTTGCAGTGCCAGCTCAATATTGAGGAGTATGAACTTGTCAGAGTCAACTCTTTCAAGTGTAGAAGTAAATGAAAATGATGAGGGAGATAGAATTGTGATGGAGAAAGATGAAAAGAAGTCGTCACTGGAAACTGCTATCGATAAATCTTGGGAAGAAGCAAAGGAGGTTGAGATTGCTAAAGCTACCACTGAGGAACTGAAAGAGGAAGGAATAAGCGAAAGTGCTGTTATTCTCATGGTAAGTAATAAATTTACTCTTCCATTATATGATTTTTCCTTATTTACCAATGATACGAAGATTTTTATAATGCGTCGAACTTTATTTTGTGTTGTAGGAATTAGTAAAGCCACTTAAAGATGCATTACCTTTGTTTCAGAAACTACTTTCATGGGAAAAGCCATTAACCACACTCTCTGCGTTTGTTCTGAGTATTATAATAATCTATAAGTAAGCGACCTAAGGTCTCCTCCTCCCGATTTCGGAAAAGAATTTGACAATCTCTTTGATTTGACAACTAATGCTTTATTTACAACATTTTAAACAATTTCAGAGAATGGGTAGGCAGGGCTATAACTGCAATTCTGTTATGGATTGTGGCAAAAATGCTTCGGGCAAGACAGGAGAGAGTTCGAGATAAATGCAATGAGATAATCGTGAGCACTGCCACGGGCCAAACTTCATTGGAGAGCATATATCTGCTCATATGGATTGATACCCTTCACGAATTGATGCAGGAAGCAAATGTAGCAATACTGAAGATGTGGTCAATATATGTTTCAAAGGCTTACAAGGTACTTCTTATGGTTTCACATTGTGGTTGCTTTCATTTTGATATTTCTTCGTGGTTTATCTTCGTTTGATAAAGCGCAACTAAGTTCGTGCTCACTTATTTTCTTCAACAAGCTGAAATATTTTATCCAGCGCAGGGGAGTAACAAGTCCCATCACTGATCTCCTTATTTTAAAAATATACATATATACGAAGTACGGATAACAAAGAACTCAAACTTGTTTGTTGCCCATTCTTTTTCGTCATTGATCTCCTTATTTTTTAAAAATATATGTATACTAAGTACGGATAACAAAGAACTCGAACTTGTTGGTTGCATAATCATTTTCACCATCGATGTGCTTGTTCTTGATTACAGCACGCGAACATGGTGATGATGGTGTTAAGTGGGTTGGCAATATTATTCGCAGTGATTCCCTTGAAGTTCATTATTATCGTTGGTGTATCCTATTTGTTCGTTATGTGGTCGAGCTTAATGAAGTCCACGGATAGCAAGCAAGCTGAACGAAGACTAAAAGAATGGTGGGATTCGATCCCGGTAATTCTTGTTCGGGTGGTATCAAACCAGATACCGGACAATCCGAAAATAGTTTGATAGTTTGTGAATAGATATGCTTGTGGCTTTGAATCCTGTTTTGGCAGATTAGTATATACGAGGATTCTGCTGCATAAAGAAATCAGTTTATCTGTTATGATTGTAGTTGATACTTAAGGAATATAGAATCTGTCACAAATATCATAATTATTATATTTGACAATTTAAACTATACTGTATTTTGATACTTTGAATATTATATGCTTTTTTATTTGAATTTTTTCTTCAATGTGAATATATATTTTTTTTAAATTCAAAAAGTATTAATAAGTTTATATCGTTAATTGGGCTGCGGATGTATAAAAAGGAAAAGTAATGGAAATGAGGAATGGTGTGTCTCAGAAGAAAAAATGTAGCTAACAAACATATGTATGTATATATAT
>NW_019014531.1:256260-285512 GCF_000150535.2 Carica papaya
TGCAGGAGATTTAGAATTTGTATGAAGATAATGAGAGGTGCACACCAAAACTGGACAACCTGGAGTTCAGACATATCAGTGATGGGAGTAGAGAGGAGATTGAGAAATTGTTTACAGAGGAAGAGATATTTGGATGCCTTATGGAGTGCAACGGTGATAAAGTGCCGGGACCTGATTGTTTCAACATGAAATTCCTACAAGAGTTTTTGGGAGGTTTTGAAGGCTGATGTAATTGATGTCTTTGATGATTTCTACAGGCCAGGGTCCTTTGTTAAAGCCATTAATACCACATTTCTTGTTCTCATTCATAAAGTTGAGGGGGCCAATGATATCAAGGACTTTCGGCTGATCAGCCTTGTAGGGTGCATTTGCAAGCTTATATCTAAGGTGTTGGCAAGGAGAATGAGTAGGGTGCTGGGTGAGGTTGTTGGTGAAAGTCAAATGCATTTGTGGAGGGAAGACAAATTCTTGATGCAGTGATGGTTGCTAATGAATTTGTGGATGACTTGGTGAGCCGCAAGAGGGAAGGTATTTTGTTCAAACTTGACATGGAAAAGGCATATGATCATGTTAGTTGATAGTTTGTTAATTACATGCTTATGAGACTTGGTTTTAGAGTTAGGTGGAGGAAATAGGTGATGGCTTGCATTTCTGCGGCATCCTTTGCGATGATGGTGAATGGTGGACCTTCTTTTTTCTTTAAGGCGTTCAGAGGGTTTCGGCAAGGTGACCCTCCTTCCCCAATTCTTTTTATTACTGTTTTGGAAGTTTTTAGCAGGTTAATGGATAGAGCAGGAGAACTCAATTTATTCAGTGGCATTTCTGTGAACAGAGGGGAGGATAGGGTGTTGGTTTCTCATTTATTTTTTGCTGATGATGCCCTTATTTTCTGCAATCCTGATCTGTCTTCCTTGTTGTACTTGAGATGCATAATCTTGTGTTTTAAACTGGGATCGGGTTTGAGAATAAACATGATGAAGTCTGAAATTGGTTATGATTGCGGGATAGAAGTGATGAGCACGTGCTGGCTGGGGTGTTGGGGTGTAGGGTGACTGTTTTGCCTATCAAATATCTTGGCATGCCCCTTGGTGTGAAGTATAAAGATGTAAATACATACTCTTATCAACAGCACTTTGGCGAATTTGCCTGTATACCACCTATCCATGTTAACTATTTAAGCCAGTATTGTTACCAAATTAGAAAAATACAGTGTCGTGTTTTGTGGGGTGATGAGGAGGGGAAGAGAAGATATCATTTGATGAAATGGGGTGATGTGAAAAAACTTATTTGGGAAGGGGGCCTTGATTTAAGGTCATTGGGGGATATGAATACTGCCTCTACATGTAAAATGGTTGTGGAGATTCACCAAAGAAGATAGCAAGCTGTGGAAGAGGGTGGTGGCAGCTAGGTGGGGGGAGTTGCTAGCAAGGGTGTGTCCAAACCTCATGGTATGAGTTTGTGGAAAAATATTAGTGGGGGATGCCATAAATTTTATGATTGCGTTACATGGAAGATGGGTAACGGTGCCTGCATCAAATTTTGGAAGGATCTGTGGGTGGGGGACATAAAATTGATGCACCGGTTTCCAACTATTTGTGCCATTGCACATGACAAAGATATACATGTGGACAAAGCTTATTTGGGTTCTGATGAGGGTAGGGATTGGGAAGTGCAGGTTTGCAGAAATTTGCAGGATTGGGAAATGGATGAGTACTGTAATTTGTTAAGTTTTCTTTCTGAGATCAGGCTGGGAAATCAGAAAGATCAGAGAATATGGAAGCTGAACAAGCAGGGACAGTTTCGGTGAAGTCCTTTTACAATTTTTTACATAGCAGGAGGGCTGGGAGACTGTGAACGTGCCGTTTAAGCAGATCTGGAAATCAAATGCTCCACCTAGGGTGACTTTTTTTATATGGGAAGCTGCTAAGGAGTGTATATTGACTATTGATATGTTGATGAAAGGGGAACCATTATGATTAATGGATGTTTTTTGTGTAAAGCTGGTGAGGAGTCTTGTGATCACATCTTACTGTGGTGTCCAGCTGTGTACAGCATTTGGTCCACGGTCTATGGGTTGTTGGGGTTGAGCTGGGTCATGGCAGGAAGTGGGAGCGAGGAGCTGTGGGCTTGAGAGAGTGTGTAAAAAGAACAGATTCCTACGTCTTATTCCACAGTCTATTTTCTTGGTGGTATGGAAGGAAAGAAATGCGATGGCATTTGAGGGAATTGAGAAGGATTTTGTTAGCTAGAGATACTTGGCTCAATACTTTTTGACTATATGATTTTGGGGCATGACATTAGGGACTTAGATCATTTTGGGACTGTATTTAACCATCTGATTGACATGTAACTATTTTGTATGCGGGTGATACCTCCTTAGTACACTATTAATATACTAGAAACTTTTATTTAAAAAAAAATTGCATCCATGCATGGTTTTATTATAGGGGTTTGATTTTTGTTGGCCCCATCAAACAAGCACATAAGACCTCCAGTTTTACTAGTTTTATAACTATGAAACAGAGTTGAGACTGAGCCTTAACAGTTTTCATTTTGTTGGGAGTGTGGTTGTCTTCAGTTACTATTCTAGAGTTATATTGCAACCATCCAAGAAAGTGGAAAAGGAAAAACAAAATGATAATCATGGCTTATTCTCTTAGCAATGGAAGAATTCATTTTTTTCAACTTCAGGCTTCAAGGGTTTTGAAATTGGAGAGAAATAGTCTGGAGTTCCTTCTGCAACACTTCTGTGGAGTTACTGCTAACAAAGAGTAGGTCCTATCTCTCTCTTTTTTAAAAAAATTTGCAATTTTCCTGTCCTCTCTCCCTCCACCCCCCTCTTTTTACAATCCTTCTTTTTCTGGATGGTTGATTTATTAATTTCTTGCAGATACCAACATGCTGATTGGAGATTACGCCCTCTTCCTGATGAGATGGTTAGGTATGTATTCATATGAAGCCTCTTTTCTCCATTTTCTTCCCTCTTCCCTCTTTTGCTGCTCTTAAATTATTTAATTTGTCTCAATGGAAAGGGAGATAAGCCCCTTTATGGAAGAAGTGATTAGAGAATATATTTATATTATTTTTGTTGGTTGCTAAGCACTGAATGTGTTTGGTTTCTTTTAGGCATTACTGATATCCTAGAAAGGTGGGTATTCTATGTTTGGGATCCTAACGAGTATGAAAATCATTCCATTTACCAAAGGATATCAAAGAAGGAAGGAGTCTAGACTCCATGATTAATCTTTCCTAGTTTTATGGTCAAGTGTGGAGGTGTTTTCTTTTTCTATGTATCTGTTGCAATCTCTGTACTGGAGTAAACCTTGATAGTATATATTATAGGAGTATTTGAATAAGGATTGGTAGTTTTTCTTGAAATACTGAATAAGCATTGGTAGTTGTGTCATTGACTAGGTATAGGAATAGATAGGGATAGATAGTTTCTCTGTCTGAGAAAACCAGCAACTGGTCCTCTCTAGTGTAATAAATTTTATATCTGATTCTCTAATGCTATGAAAGAAATTTATGAAGTGTTGAGTTCTTACTTAAAAGGTTGTTGAGTTCTCTCTCAATGATCCATAAGTTAGATACAGAATAGGTAAAGGACGAAGTTGAGTTCTTACTTAAAAGGTTGTTGAGTTCTCTCTCAATGATCCATAAGTTAGATACAGAATAGGTAAAGGACGAAAATTAAGTAATACTCAAAAATCAATCTACTGATTTCTATGTAATTGACACATCTAGATCCATATCTAGCAACTCTACCATTGTATCACAAAATATAGTAGTGATGTTTTAATGGGCCTACAATTTAATTAGGAACAAGGGGGCTAAATTTCCATATCATTAATCTCCAAAGAACCAGACAGCATGTTTCATTCAACTATTTCCTTTCCTTTCGTGCTTGCAAATTTTACAATCTGAAGTTAGTCTGATCATTAGGTTTTGGTTTCATTTGAGGATGTATGAATATCTGCAATGATACAGTTTTTAATATTTAGTTTGGGTTGATGGATCTCTTCAAGCTTTCTTTAAGAAGTGTGGCATCTTCCCCTTCAAAGTTATTTCTATGCCCGACTCATGTCATATATATTAGACAATTTTTGAAGCTATTAATTAGAAAATAGCATCAAGGCAAGGGTATAAACGACAATGATTAAGAAAGAAAAAAATATTGATTATTGGCAAAAGTTCCCCTACTAATTCAATGTTCCGTGGAATTAATCCCGTGAATGGATGACAATTGGTGCTTATTTGTGTTAATGAGCCTAGTAAAAGAGAGAAATTAGGGGGGTGCTTTTCCATGAACTTAGTTTTGCCTGTTGTTCCCTCTCGCTTTTACTTTATCATCAGTAATTTCTGTTTTTTTTTTAAGTGATAAGATTTTTTGCATAATAGTGTACAATACTGATGGTAGGACCTAACAGGGAAGGAGGTTTGATGGTTCTGTTATTTATAAATTTATTTTTCCATACAGAGCTTTCTGTTTACATTTTCTTAATTATCATTTCTGGAATTGCCAGTTTCTTATCATTACTTCAATCTAATCCAAGTACACATCTTCTTGTGATGACAGATATGCGAGGGAAGATACTCACTATCTGTTGTATATTTACGATATAATGAAAATCCGATTGCATGCATTGTCGAAGGAACCTGAAAAATATGGTGATCCTCTGGTAGAGGTAAACAGCTTTGTTAAAGCATAGACATTTTCTACCCAAAAAACAAGCATAGACATTTCCTCTGTTAGTCATGTATTTGTACCGTAGGGCAGAATTCTGTAATTAAGCAAGTTAAAATTAAAATTTCATTGATTCTCAGTTGTTTGGGGTTATTATTGTGTTCCCTTTACCTTTCATATACCAACTACTTCTACAATGATCGATCTTGATCAAAACCACTAAAAATATGATACTGATCCAAATCTTTGATTTGGTTGTTGTCACCACAGAACAGTTACTGGATGCTTGATTTTCTTCCCTTTGGAAATGTCCATGCACATACACATATTAGGATTGATACCGTACCAGTGCATCACACATTGCATATATAGGATTGATATCTCACCAGCACATCACACATTACACATATAGGATTGATATTGCGCCAGTGCATCTATGTAGAAGAATTAATCCTTCTGTGGAAGGCAAGAAACCCATCCTTTGTTCTATATACACATAGGATCAATATTGCACCAGGACCATGTTTGTCGAAGAATTAATCCTCCTTGGTAGCAAAGAGTTTAATTCTTTGTCTTCAATGACAAAGAAGTACTTCTGTTCTAAGGGAATGTCCTGGTTGATTGTCTATTAGTTCAATTTAGCTTTCCTGTCATGGGGTATTTTGGTGGTTTTGCTTTCTGTTTAGGCCTTAAATATCCACTGGCCTTAGGTTGGGCTAGATATTAATTTTAGTTCTTAGTCTATTAAAGTTGGGTTTTATTAATTCCTTACTTTTAGGATTTGCAGTTTTTGCATATCTCAAGTTAGGATTTTTTTAAGAGTTAAAACACATCGGTTTGCACATTTTGTTAATTAAATTAGTGTCAGAAAATTGTTGCTCAACAAGATGTGTCATAGAAAATGAACAGCTTCCTCAATAAACATTTTAATTGAATTGCTGATTGTTCAAAGTCAGTGATCAAGCTAATTAAAACCTATGTTACCTAGATGCATAGAGCATTTGAGCCAAATCTGGCATTTTGTACTAAGAAAGTGATTGGCAAGAGTTTACTGAGATATTTAAAATCTGCAGGTTGTAAAAAATTTAATTTGTTTATGTTCTGACTTTTGTTTTTTTTAAAAGAAATTGGTGGAAATGGTTGATCAGTACAATAATTCTCTTTTGATGTCTGTAGGAGTTTTCAACTGTCATTATAGTTCCATTGACTAACATCCCCTTCATATATCCACTATAGATATATACAAACATATAGATACATTGACTTTAATTTCATACATCTGCCCGATCGCGATCTATTTTAGAAAATAGCTATAATTCATTTACCCATATGTCATGTTTACACATGCTTAAGAGCTTTTTTTCATTTATATTCAGAGTAATCTACATGTTATAACAGTTAGAAGCAGCTTGTACGGGTCAAATGCATGATTAACCATATATACTATATTACAGTGGTCAAGATCCTAATTTATACTACCAGAAGGACAAAAGATGTTTTTTTTTTGTACAAAAGATTTTTATCTTTCCGCTTATCAATGGGTATATATACAAGCAGTTTTAAGAATCCTAGCATAAGTTTTTCCTTTTTCTGCTTATCAATGGGTATATATACAAGCATGTTCTGCAGAAGTTTTATATTAAAGGTGAATAATGGCAAAGTTATTGGTGATCTTCCTTCTTCCTTTTAGTTAGTTCTCCTTCCAATAGACCAAACACTAGCCTGTCTTTGGTCCTAATAACAGCTTCTTGTGCTATTCTAGGACCTTTGCAAACCCTGAATGCTATTGGAAAACATTTTCTAGTTTTTAGTTTTATTCTTTTAGATGCTGGTAGTCTATAGCTATATATGTACGTATATATATGTCTGTATGCATGCACATATTTATGTGTTTATATGTACACACACACATATATATATTTAGATCAAAAGAATGCAGTATATTAAATCAATTATGTGGGTGTAAATATGTTTTATTCATATTTATTAAATATATAGATATATGTATAGAAGTCTAATATTATTTTAGTCTCATAATTTTGGACCTCATAACAAAGTCACCTCTTTTTTAACAATTTGCTTCCAAAATAAATACATGCTTACTGTAAACATTTAGTCCTTTTTGTTACAATTAGGTCTTGAAGTGCTAAGAGAGGATAAATTGTAATTTGTTACCTAATTGTAACTGAAAACTCTAGGACGTTGTAACAAGGACCAGAGTTTTCAGACAATGTATATGTATGTATATCTAATTTTATATGAACAGATATCAGTACAAGTATATATACTTGTATGTATATATGACACCAAAAGTATAAATGAAAAGTGGTCGAGGGCGAACACTCCAGTATTTTGTTTGTTATTTTTAAATTTATGCTATATTTTTACTTTCATTTTTAAAATAATATTTTATTTTGTTTTTGCATATAAATATACATGTTTGTGAAAATTAAAAACTTGAAAACATTTTCATGTATCAAATGGAGCCAAGATTTCAGCTCTAACTCACCATAATTCCCAAGTAGGTTGGCCATTCTGAATCTGCCCTAAATCAACATTTGTTAGGATTTTTTAATTGTGTTTAGCATTAGTCGACGACTTTTATCATACCATTTGATGTCTGAGTGGTTTAATGGCAACAGGTTTACAAGCGCAGTTATGATATATGCTTTCAGCTGTATGAGAAAGAGCTTTTGACACAGAATTCATTTCTCAACACATACGGGTTTGTTCTTTTTATCTTAGTTGGAGGAACTTATTTTTTTATTCTTTAAAATGAATCTGATAAAATAATACTGCTTGTTTAGCTTTGTGCCTTTTCCTGTTTTTCATTTGCAAATTTCCCCTCTATAATTATGCAACAAGTTCACTTTTCTCCTTTTCCTTCAATTTGAAATTTCTTTTCATTTTGTGTTGTATTAGTAGGAATTATTATTCACTAGCATTTATTTTCCATTGTTTGGTACTGTGATATAGGCTACTGGGTGCTGATTTAAATGCTCAGCAGCTTGCCATTGTTTCTGTAAGTTATGCTCATGCTACAGGATTGTGTACTTCCAGGGTTTATTTTCTTATGAGTATTGCTATTTATTTTATCCCTTATGGTACTTAAATTTGTTTTAGGGGCTCTGTGAGTGGCGAGATATTATTGCACGTATGGAGGATGAAAGCACTGGTTATATATTACCCAACAGGACTCTTCTTGAAATAGGTAATCTGTTCTACACCTTTGGCATTGGGCACATGAATTTTCTGTAATAATTTGGAGTTCATAAATCTTGACTTGGTTCACATTTTCTATGTCAAAAGCCAAGCAGATGCCTACTACGGCTGGCAAGTTGCATCGATTAATCAAACCAAAGCACCCCTATATTGAGAGGAATCTTGCTTCAGTAGTTAGCATCATTAAGAATTCCTTGCAAAATGCTGCTGCATTTGAAGCAGTTGCTCAACAACTAAAAGAGGAACGTGAAGAAACAGTAAGACCTATAAACATAATCTATTAGTTGGCATACTAGTAATATAGATCAATTTCTGCTGGATGGTTCTTTTCATCTTGTCAATCGTTTTGGTTGATCTGGCTATAACTATCTCTAAGTTGATCTAAATAAAAAGTTCATTTATACCCTTGAAGGGTATCTTACCTTATGATTAGTTCCATCATGGCTACTAAAGATAGGTGGTTTGTTGTTTTTAGTTTTTGTTTCGCTCCTAGATTTAGAGGACCGGGAAGTTTTATAGTTTTGCTTTTGAATTTTAAATTGCTTTACATATTTTATACGGTTCGTAAGGGAGATTTCCTTTGCCATTACTGAAAGTCTTGGTTGCCAAGCATTAATTGATAGACTTGTGGATTTAGTAGGGCGGGCTTTGATTGGGAAAAGTTGCTTTTGGATTTTGGCCATGTAGGTTCCCTCTGAAAGTTCTTCTATTTAATTACTCTTCAGTTGGTTTTTCTGCTGCTTAAAATTATCAAAAAAGTTAATTAATCTGTGAGTTGGCCAAGAAGGTTTTGGGAATTGTGGAGGATGGATTTTAGTCTCACCTTTCTTTTTCTTTTCTACAGTGAAATTCTGTTTTACAATTATTATTATTAGGTAACAGAAACTTACATTATAGGCATCAGAAGAAAAAAAAGAGGCAGGTGATGGATCTGAAGTTGTACCCTCTGAGCCTCGTGCAGACATGGAAGCTGCAAATGCTATAAGAGAGAGCATCAGCAGTGGTACTGAAGCAAATGATGTTATAAGTGTCCCCATATCAGCTTCTCCAACCACTAAAGAGAAGTCTTTACAGCTTGGAGGTGCACCTCAGCTGCCTGCTGCGAATGGGAAAGTCAAGATAGAATCTGACTCTTACACATCGAAGGTTCCTGGTGGAAGCTTCACCAATTCAGGGCAGAGGAATAGTGAGACACCTACCCGTGTAGGCTTATCACTGTCATTGAAGGTTGTTGATCTATTCCTTTTGGATATATGTTTTCTTTTTTCATAAATGAGTAGCCCTGGACTAAAATATTTAGGCCCTGGACAGGTTTCTGCAGCTATAGTTCAGGCTTCAAAGCAACCTAGTCGTGGTTTTGGTGCCTTGTTGGGAAATGCTGCCTCAAAACGGAAATTTGGTATTGATAAGGTTAGTTAATGTGTTCCAGTAGAGAGAATCGATTATAGCCGGGACCATGTATACACACACTCACTCTCTCTCCATTTCTCTAAAAGTTAAATATTAGAATCCAGTTTTTGCTTTGCTTGGGAGCTGCTGCCCAAATTATTTGGTATTGATAAGAAGGTGACTTAATATGCTGATATGTTCATTTACAAAAAGAATCTACTGTGGCATTTTCATGACTCTCCCTCTTTCTTTCCTCCTGAAAAAGTCAGATATATCATATCTGGTTCTTTTCAACATATTCTGTGATCTGCAATTTACCATTTGCACAATTTTGGTAAGACACTTCTGAACCTTTGCTTGGCAGTTCATCTTTTCCAGAATGCTATATGTTAATTGGTAAAGAGGTTATACCGCAAATGCACAAATTTGTAATGCTTGTATTTGATGAAATGATAGGGCTGTGCTTTAACTTTTATGAATTGGGTGAAAATTAATGGAATGACTGCTATTTTAGCTACTAACTTTTATTTTTGACATCCTAGGACAAGGAAGAAATGAAGTTGGAGCAGATTAGATCTTCTGTGAATCTTCCGTTCCACTCATTTTCGGGAAAAGATTCCCAGTTGAAATCAGTTGCGGACAATAAGGTCATGGAAATTCCACAGAGCAAACAACTATCTCCGGTATCAGTGCCTGATTCCAAGGTAGAAGATATAATAATGTTAGAGGATAATCAAGATGATGCACAGGAATCAAAAAGTGGTGTCTCAGAAGCCACAGATACTCCTAGGGAGGAGAAATCTGTGGGGTGTTTGAAATTGGAAGATGAAGATGAGCCTATGTCACTCTCTGATTTATCTTCAAGCTTTAAGAAGTGCTTCCAGTCCCTTAATCAAAATAGGAAGGCTGGGACAGTTGATAAATGTCAAGAACGTGGAGATTTGCTGCAGCTAAAACCATTTGATTATGAAGCTGCTAGGAAACAGGTGAAATTTGGGGAAGATGCAGAAAAAGGGTCGGGATCAGGAGATAGTGAAAAGCAAAAGAAAACCCTTGATTCTTCTAGTGGTAGAAAAAAGAGTTCAGTTGTAGGTCAAATCCAAAGAGGTGATGAAACCTCAGAATTTTCTCAAGGTAAAAGACGCCAAGCTTTTCCGGCATCTGGGAATCGAAGTGCAACGTTTCTTTGAGCATCATCGGGGTTACAGAATTTTCTGTATGAGTAACTTTGAGAGTTGGAAAATTTTAAATCTTGATATGAATGAATGAAATAGTAAAAGGGGGTTACAGAAGTTGATTACAGTAGACGATCGTTAAAATCTTTCTTACACTTCAAAAAACCTGAATTGAACTTTGGTCTCGTGATAGCAAAGAAACAAAAAGATGCGGCAAGATTTAGGCAATTGCTTATTTTGACATTACTCATGGCAACGATCTTCTTTTAAACTGTTTTTCTGAAGAACTTTGTCTTTTGTGTCATAAAAAAATAAATCAAGTTCAAGATTATATATAATTTATCATTTTTCTAAAGAATTTTAGGTCCTATACCACCCACCATAAAACATTTGATTCAGCGGCTGTACTGATGGCTTACACGGGAGTGTAAATATGTATCAAACTCAGTCTCATAAGTATGATATTTATATTTAATACAAAATCAAATCACTATTTTTATGAACAAAAATGAATTAACAAAAGAAAGAATTAAATTTTAGAATATGAATTAAAAAAATCAATTGGTCCAAAACCCTAATGTTGCTCTCTCTTGACATCGCCTTTACGGAGAAGGGGGAGGTGCTGCCTTGCTCGGAAGGTTAAGATAAGGTCGGAGGAGAATCACTCTCTGATTCCTGACGAGCAACCAACGATGGAGGAAGGGATGGCAGAAGGAGAGATGGAAACAGAAGAGGTGTCACCCGACCCGGAAGCGAGCCACCTAAAGTGGAACGATGCGACCCGACCTGGGGCTTATCGCCCTGCGTCGATGGTAGGCGAACAAGGTCAAGATGCAATAATGATGGAAGGAGTTTAGAAAACAGGGACGGTGGAGCCCTGTTCTAGTGCGACCCGATTTGTGTTCCAGAGTGCAATCCGACCGAGTGCAAATCAGGTGTTGGTTGCGAAGGACGAGCAGTTGATGGAGGCAACGTAGGTTGAAGGTAAGCTGGCAACAGAGGCGACTTTCCTCTGTTCTGGTGCGACCCAACTAGAGGCCCACACCTTGCTCCGGTCTGGTGTTGAAAAATTGGATTCTAAAGATGAAACTATGGTGTATGTTATGATTGGGGATGAGTCCTACGGAATGGGCGGAGAAGCGGTGAACATTAGGCAAATTACAAGGGAGCAACCGCAAACCACAAACTTGGGAAACCTCCTCCCCCACAAGGAGCACTGAATTTGAAAGTTTCTTTCAGAGATAAACTCATCAATAGTCATCAAGCTGCTAAGAGTCGAGATGAAATTGAGATTATGGACGGAGATGTTAAATTTGACATTGAGAATGTAATACCGAGAATCAATTTTTTTGATAAGGTGCACAACTCCTAGTGCAAAAATATGCAACTTACAGTTATTATTCGACTATTTGGGAAACTGATTTGGTATAAAGCACTCTGGGCAAGATTTCATAGGCTGGGGAAGCCTAATGATCGACTAGACCTAATTGACCGAGATAATGATTACTACATGGTCAAGTTCCACTCGACAGAGGACTATAGTTGCACGTCTTACGGATGACCTGTGGGTTATATATGGCCACTACCTCACAGTGCAGCCTTGGTCCCCCAGTTTCTTTATTGTAAATCTCGATGTCACTAATGTGGTGGCTTGAGTGCAATTTTTTGGTCTTCTCATCCATTATTACTACAAGAGTGTGTTCAAAACTATCTCCCATTGACTACAACACTGAATCTAAGATAATGCTGGATGGACGCTTACAGTGAGTGAAATATGAGGGTTTACCTACCATATGCTTCGACTACCTGTTGGGATTAACAAGACCCTTATTACCCACATCCCTAAAGTTGCAAGACCAGAGACTATTAAAGAATTTTGTATGATTAGTTTATTAACGGTTTTATATAAAATTGTTACTAAATTCATTGCCAATAGACTCAAGAATCTAATGCGTTTTTTGGTTGGCCCTACCTAAGCTAGCTTTGTAGCTTGAAGGAATATCATGGACAACATTATTCTTTCCCAAAACAGTCCACTCTATACGGCATTTATGGGAGAAAGACAAGTGGATGGCCATTAAGGTAGACTTAGAAAAAGCTTATGATCGCATTAGATGGGAATATGTGGAGGACACTCTACTTGATGTTGATCTCCCTCCTAACCTTATTAGAGTCATTATGCATTGTATCTCCTTTTGCTCCATGCAGTTGTTGTGGAATGGTTATATCACCTAGGAGTTCCGATCTATTAGAGGCATTCGATAAGGGGACTCAGTTTCACCATACATATTTGTGTTGTGCATGGAATGACTATCCCATTGAATCGACACCTTGGTAAGAAATGGTATGTGAAAGTCGATAGGTTTTGGTAAGAAAGGTCCTACCCTCTCACACTTTTTTTTTGCGGATGACCTGATAATCCTTGAGAAAGCCATTAATGACCAGACTCAGGTTATAAAGAAGGTGTTGGAGAAATTCTGTGTGAGTTCGAGCCATAAAATAAATGCGACTAAAATACTTACTTTTTTTCTCGCAATATTAACATGGGTGAAGCTAGTCGTATTAGCAAGATATTTGATTTTCAAGTCTCCAATAATTTTGATAAGTATATGGGTGTTCCGCTGTTACATGATAGAGTCAATAAAGATATTTATAATTACATCCTTAAGAAGATTAACCAGAAGTTATCTGGCTGGAACTAATATTCTTTTTTTTGTAGGCCATTTAACTTTGGTCAAGTTTGTCTTTATGACTATCTCTGTTTATGCTATACAGACCACGACTTTGCCTAAATCCCTATGTGATCGGATTGAAGCTGTGGTTTGGAAGTTTCTCTAAGGCTAGAGGAATGACAATAGGAAAATCAGTTTTGTCAGGTGGGATGGCATATGCATGCTTTATGACGCTAAGGGAAATGGTCTTCGGTCTATCCATAAGCAAAACCAAACATTCTTGATGAAATTGAGTTATGCTATGGTTTTGAAACCCGACCTCCTATGGGTCCAGGTCCTCACCTACAAGTATAGATGACCTGGTTTATTGTGGAACTACAAAATGACAGGACTAATCTCTCATCTTTGGTGCAACCTTAACCATTTATGCACGGACCTTCGAGTTGGCATCAAATGGTCCATTTGTTCAGAAAGAAATGTTAGGTTTTGGGAAGACTACTAGTTAGGAGACTTGAGGCCGCTTAAGCTTTTGACTTTCACGCATATTGAGGAACAGGATGTCCATAGATGTAACAGGGACTACGTGGTACCGTCCGACTAATGGGATTGAGAGGCCTTGCACCAAGTGTGATCAATAGGTATACAACTCTAAATGGCAGTGGTATTGACTCCTACAGATGACAATATTCTAGACTCCTACTTTTGGGGTATGACAAGTTCTGGGTGATTCTTGATTAGCTCGGCTTACGCCCTCTTGGAGAACAATCATTGGCACCCGGAGAATAGGAATGAAAGAGAAATTTAGCATTGTCCAAGTGCTCAACAAGTGCGTACGTTCCTTTGGTTGGCTGCTAAGGGAAGCTTTTGACGAATTGGGAAAGGTACCAATGTCACATGTCCTCTACTGCATAATACAGTTGGTGTGGCAGTCCTATTGAGGATGTGGATCATGTCTTCTGTAATCGTAGCGTGGCCAAGCTGTTGTGGTTGAAGATCATACCTACCAAACTCAATCAACTTTCTTCAGTGGCGCTATGGATGAGTGGTTAGTACTGAACCTAAAAAACAATTGGCCCTGGTGCAAGACATTTTAAGATTAGAGAGTGACATTTGGCCTTACTTGCTGGAGCTTGTGGTACTATAAAAATAAATTTACTTTTCAAAAGAGTGAGAGCAGTATCGAGGAGCTTGTTAAAGATGTGTCACTCATGACTTATTATTCTTTTATGGTTAATAATATGAATCTTTGTTTTCTTTTAAGTATGACATACAGATCGGAAGAACTTATTCCTTGGTAGAAACCACCTATGGGGTGGTTGGTTGAAGGTGAACACTGATGGTGTTTATCGTGTTGCAACCAATCTTGTCTGCTGTGGGGGACTTATTAGAGATGAGGATTGTGCTTGCTTGAAAAGTTTCAGTAGGAAAATTGGTAGATGCTCTGTTCTTCAGGCTGAGCTTTGGGGAGCCTTCGATGGTCTTCAACTCGCTTGGAATACCAAGTTCCGTAGTATCATTCTAGAAATGGATAATGCGATGGCGGTACAGTTACTCACTAAGGAGGATTACGGTACTAATGTGAGTGTCGTCCTTGTTCGTACGATCAAGCACTTGCTATTGCAGGATTAGCAAATCTAAATCCAACATATCTATTGCGAAGGAAATAAACGTGTTGACTGGTTGGTGAATGCTGACTTCTCTCTATCGGTAGGCCTCCATTCTCATGTTCAAATGTCAAATGATCTCCAACAGCTCTTCACTAACAATATCATGGGTGTCTTTTGGTTCAGGATATGCATGACGATCTCTTAATTTTTTTTTTTGGCTTTTACTTCTCCTTGTACAAAAAAAAAAATCAATTAAAACATGTCCCATAAAATGTCACATAAATAAAAACATTCATAAAAATATAGTTCAACTCAAACTCAAAGAATATACCAACTAATTTATCTTCTACATAAATTTTTAATAAAATAAATATGAATCTATCATTTAAATGAAGGAGCAGATGGAGGGAAAGGACAAAGGGAGTTGCCTATCGGAGGCTTGACCAACCATCAGTCGTTTTACTAGTTTCTTCACTACTTGATGCGATGGATACACAATGACAAGTGATCGGAGCATGTCACATGTGCAAGAGGTATTCAATCCAAACTAACATTAATCTAAGATTGGATCGAAAGTTAAACACTTCTACAATTACAATGATAGATTAAACGAAATATTATTTGATTCAATTTAATTCAAACAATCGGTTTTAGTTCAAACAATACATATAATTTGGTTTGGGTTAAGGTAAAAGCACCATAACAGTCTCAAATATATTTCTTGAAAAAAAAAAAAAACTGTTCAATAGGAGATGGCTTTTTTTTTTCTAAGAATTAAAATGGGAAAGTAAAAAAATTAGAGATTAATGAGGAAGTTGGTGTAGAAGAAGGGGGCAGTTTGGTTTCTTTGCTATCACGAGACCAAAGATCAATTCAGGATTGTTTTTTTTTTTTTTTGAAGTGAAAGAAAGATTTTAACTATCATCTTCTGTAATCAACTTCTGCAACCCTCTTCCGCCATTTCATTCATTCATATCAAGATCTAAAATTTTCAATCTCTCAAAGTTATTCATACAGAAAATTCTGTAACCCCATTGATGCTCAAAGAAAAGTTGCACTTCGATTCCCAGATGCCGGAAAAGATTGTCGTCTTCTACCTTGAGAAAATTCTGAGGTTCAATCACCTCTTTGAATCTGACCTACAACTGAATTCTTTTTCCTACCGCTAGAAGAACCAAGGGTTTTCTTTCTCTTTTCACTGTCTCCTGATACCGAGTCTTCCTCCGCATCTTCCCCAGATTTCACCTGTTTCCTTCCGGCTTCATAATCAAATGGTTTTAGCTGCAGAAAACCACCATGTTCGTGACCTTTATCAACTGTCCCACCCTTCCTATTCTGATTAAGGGTCTGGAAGCGCTTCTCAGAGCTTGTAGATAAATCAGAGAGTAGGAAAACTCATGTTTCTAAACATAAATCAAGTTTCTTTGGGCATTAGAAAAACTGGGTATTGGGTTTTGACTGCTAGTTTTTCTAGAGCGCACTGAAATGGGTAATACTGCCTTCAACCTCAGCCACGATCAAGTTTCCCCATGTGAATGCCACTTGAAATCCAAATCTTCTTCTTCCCAACTTTTACTTTCTTAAATCTCCAAACTGCCCTTCTTCTTCGCCAACTTACCCATTAGTCTCTCTACTTTTTTTTACTTTCCTATTTTAATTCTCAGAAAAAAAAAAAAAAAAAAAACTTTCCTATTTAACAGTATCTTTCGACATAAAAATCTTTTGCCACATAACGCTTAGAGATATTGACATAAATTTCTTTTGTTATGTTACATCAAATTTAATACAATTAGTTGGTGTGTTATTACGAATGTTTGACTAATATAAGTTAAAATATTAAATATTTAATTAACCATAATCCAAACATTAAATTAATTAGCTAAAATTATTGCACGTCATTTTCTTAAATCATTTCAGTGATTTTAATTTATTTATTTTTAATTTAAAAAGTCATGAAATGAAACGTTTTAAAGAATTTCAAAAATTAAATTATAATAAGTTTTGAAATTTTAAAAATTAATCTCACAATTTATATTATTATTATTTCAACTATTCTTTTTTTTTTTTAATACAAAGTGGATTTATTATTATTATTATTATTATTTTATTTTTTAAAATAAAAGAGTAAGTACATACGTGGGTGGAGGAGATATTTTGGGAGGAGAAGCCAACCAGATGGGATGGGCATTTTCGTAAATTACAACTACAAAACCAAGGCTCCTTTAAACACCCAGTTTCAACTCAATCTTGGGGGCGGGAACTGAACTACCAATAATAAATAGTATTAATATTAAATAATTTTAAAACATTTCTTTTTAAAAAATTATTTCCGTTGATTTCTTATAGCTGTTTGTTTGTTTTTTTTAAAACAGTTGCCTCATCAATTTAAGGAAAAATAATAATAATAATAATAATAAAAAAGGTGTCTGGTTCCAGACATGGCCCCTGGTTTTGCACTGCCTTCTTATATACCACCTCTTCCCCCTACAGTTCCCATCAAAACCAAATCTCCTCTGTTTCATCCACTCATCCTTTCTCTCCTTTCACTTTCATTATATATATATATATAAATATATTTGTAGATAGATAGATCTGATCGGTCGAAGACGATGGACGGTGGTGGAATTGTGGAGCAGAGAAGGGAGACGGTGGGGTCTGTTAATAGCAGAGTAGGTTACGTCCATAAAATTAGCATGAAGAGGAAGAAGAAGATGGTGATGAAGAAGGAGACGAAGAAGGTGAGAAAGCAGAATGCTACTGCCATTCAAGAACTGTTTGATTCTTGCAAACTCGTCTTTAAAGGCCCCGGCAACGTTCCTTCTCCTCCCGATGTTCGCAGTTTATGCCGCATTCTCGGTATGTATAATTGATTAACTAATAAATTATATATATGTATATATTAAAATTTCCGTACAACTCGTTTGAAATAGTTTAAAATTTGAATATTAGTTATTGAATTGAAACAGTTGGAGCCAAGAAATAACATAATCATGGTCTGGTATTCCTGTGTTGATGTTGAATTTGTTTTACATACATATATATATATATATACACACGTAGTTTTCTTGATTCTGGATGTTATAGATATATGTGTGTGTGTGTGTGTGTGAATTGAATTGAATTGAAACAGTTAGACCAAAAATAACAAAATCATGGTCTGGTATTCCTCGTTGATGTTGAAATTCTACGTACATATAAATATATATATGTGTATATTTCTTGATTCTGGCTGTTATAGATACATATGTATGTGTTGTGCTTGTATTGAATAGAAATGGTTAAATGATATGGTTTATTGGTTAATCAGACAAGATGAAGCCAGAAGATTTTGGATTAAGCACAAATCTGCATTTCTTTAAAGTCACTGGTGCAGGAAAGGGAAATTCCAGGGTCACCACCACTACCATTTACCAATCCGATAAGTTTTCTGTATGATCCTTTTCTTCGTATATTTTGAATTGTTATGAAAATCTATTTCTGAAAATTGACAATTACATGTTTATCTATATATTTTTATATATGTTTGGTGTATGTATTATGGGGGCAGCTGTGTATATTCTTCCTTCCTGCGAGTGCTGTGATCCCGCTCCACAACCATCCAGGAATGACGGTGTTCAGCAAACTTCTGGCGGGGACAATGCACATCAAATCATACGATTGGGTTTCTCCTCCCAATTCTGATTCCTCTCAATGTCAGTACATTAGTTATGTGTGTTTGTTTATATATATGTATATATATGTTAAATAGCAGAGATGAGTGAAAGCTTTTAGACAACGTGGTCTTGCAGTGAGATTGGCAATGGTGAAATCTGACAATGTTTTCAAAGCTCCCTGCAACACCTCTGTTCTTTACCCAACAACCGGAGGCAACATCCATTCCTTCACCGCCATTACTCCCTGCGCCGTGCTTGATGTCCTCGGACCTCCCTATTCCAAATCCGACGGCCGGGATTGCTCTTACTATAAGGAATTCCCCTACTCTCATTTCTCAAGTAAGTCAATTATGATAGTATTTTTACAGTTCAACGAATTTGGGTTATGGAAATCACCAACCCCAATATTTACTTTGTCAATGCAGATGGAGAAACAAGAGAATTGGGAGAAGAAGAGGAGGGTGAGTCTTATGGATGGTTGCAAGAGATTGATGTGCCAGAGAACTCAGAAATGGATTTAATCAAGTATTTAGGTCCACAGATTATAGACACGGATTAATTATTGCCTAATTTTTTCTTTCTTTCTTATTAGTCCCACAGTTGTTTTTGGGGGGTGCCTCATTTGAGTTTCAGTCATGTTAATAGTAGTTTCAGAAGTGTGTTGTTCATTTGTCACTATTGGGTTTGGGGGTAGGTGGTGTATGAAACCAACATATTACATATATATATATATATATGATGAAAAAGTGGGTTATTCATAATTTTTTGAAAATAGGTTTATAGTTAATTAGAAACAAGAGAAAGTTGGGAGCTGTAATGGTCATTAGTTTTAGATGATGTTTTTGGATAATTTGCTGGTTTTGGGAAAAGTGAATCCAAAGATTTGACCTAACAGATAAGCAGCAACTTTTCCAAGGCAATAATACTAACTAATATACTACTAATCACTCCATTTTGCCTTTTAAATTTGCTTGATGAAAAGCCCATATCTATAGACCCAACAAAAATGAAACGCCTAATCAGTAGTCCCCCTTGTTGGGTTCTCTTATGGGTCTTTGGTATTAGGTTTCATTGGGCTTGTCCGCTAAAACAAAAACAGGCCATTCAGTGTATACCTGGGTTTCATTTGACTCAACATGTTCTCAAAATTCAAGTTGGTTTGGTTTTTCATGTACATTAAAATTCAAAGTCGTCGTGACTTGAAATGGGTTTTAATAATTTTAATTCTATTTTTGGTCCCCCCCCCCAAATTCAATCCAACATAAATTGCATTCGAGATAGTATATTATATATAATATTAAATTGAAAAGTAACAGTGGTTATGATAGCGTTGAGAGTAGCTGCCAACCACGTAATTTAAGCCACTAATTAACAATAATTTGATTTACATTATGACGTAAATTTACCACATGAAACAATAATTAATGTGGAGATTTAACTCTCAACTCAAATAATTTCTGGGTTGAGTGAATGAAAAAACCAAGTCTTGGTATTGACAAAGACACGAATGACATTTTCAACGTCGGTGGAAGATGACGTAATCTCCCCCCTCGTTATTTATAAAAGCTCTCAATGTTATGGGTTATGAAAAGAAAAGATGTATACATATCTACATACACACACACACACACATATATATATATATATATAAAGCTTCTGTCACAATCTTGAATCTTATGAGGCAATGAATTATGAGTTTAGATATTTTTTAAGTGTTTTTTTTTTCTTTCTTTTTTTAGGTTTTAATGAGCTCTTTTTTTCGACTTTATATTGCCATAATTATAAAGCTCTCAAATCCAATCTTCTTCTTCTTCTTCTTCCTTTTTTTTTTTTTATAATTTTTTATAAATATATAATTTTAACTGTATGTATCTTACGTGTTCTTTATTAAAATATATAAATTTTTATTTTAAAATATTAATTATAACAGTGTATTGATGAATAAAATATATTATTTAATATAAATTTATTTAAATATATAGAGTGATAAATAATTTTATTGAACAGATAAATTTTGTATATTTTAAAATATTTTTCTTAATAGAATTTAAGATATTTACTCAATAATTTATTTTGTGTTATATTTCCATATTGAGCAAACTTGGGTTACACCAAAAGAAAAAGGCTACTCAATAAAGTTTTATTCTAAGCAAATAAAAATTCTGATAAACTGCTTTCTTTTTATAAAAAAAATATATACATATATATATTATATATATTGAATAGTATGAGACAGGCTGGTATCTTATACATAGATTCAGACAACAATACATACACATATACATATATATATAGATATATCTTATGTTTAGCATTAATTTATTAATAACACCACATGCCCACTTTTGATAATTTTCCAAAAATCTGGTAATTTTATTTTTCTTTTCAAAATTCTGATTCTAGAGTACTTTTTTTTTTTTAGATTATATAATTCAAATTGCATCAATTACTTATATATATATATATATGTATAAATAATTATTTATTTTGATTATTACTTTCATTTGATTTATTTTAATGGGAACATTCCTGGGAAATGGCAAGATGGGGCCAACAACAAATCTTTTAGATTCAACCAATTCTTTAATTAGCAATTTACAAATTCAATTCCCATCTTTATATTTTCCTCACAAATAAATTACATTAATTTATAAAATATATATATTTTATTTTACTGAGTAAAAATATATTACATATAATAAAAATAAAATAACTATGATTAAAATATTTTTAAATAAATAATACATACATTTCATTAATTATATATACTATTTACATTATAATGAAAATGACATGAGCAGCATATATTAATTGAATGGAAGTAATTAAATTAAGATGAAAGATAACAGGCGGGTATTTGTTAGAGTGACAGTGAGCAGCAGGGGGGAGGCGCCAGAAGCAACTGACTGAACCTGGAAGTGGGGCCCATCGCTCAAAGTTGACGCCTTACGTGACCAGAGACAGCCAAATTTCACCGGTCACCACCACACCCACAAAGTGTGAGTTCACTCTACAGTATGTGCCCCCACACACCTTTTCTTTCTTATAATATATGTATATATAAAGCTTTATAGTATATTATGGTAGTGATGTACAAAATAGAAGTTTGATTAACTGGTAAAATCTGTTTGCATGCCGGGGAAAGATAAGTGGAAGGAATAAAGGGTTCTCTTCTGCGAGCATCTTTTTCTTTTCTCAGTTCCAGACATGAACTTCTTTTTCGAACCTTGAAAAGAAAAAAGAAACAGAGAAGGGAGAAAGAGAAAGATACAAGAGAAGAAAGTAATGTCGTTATTGGGTTTTCTTTTCTTATTTCTGTGAAAATCGAATGTCGTTTTGTGGGATTTCCAGGTCATGATCCCAGCGGAACTTTTGGCCGGACTACAAGTGTCACTGGACTCTACCTCTGTCACTTGCTTTGTCTTTGCATGAGCTGGGAAGCTGAACTCCAGAAACAAACAGTAAGATTTTGAGGTCCTTCATTAACAGGTTTTGAACTACAGTTTATATGTTTTTTGGGTTTTGATCAAGATGGGAGTCAGAAAAAGCTTCAGTACGCTTTGATTCACTATTAGCTTCTTTTCCCTTCTTTTCTATTTGGGTGAACTTTCTCGAGGAATTTTTGAAATGGGTTTTCTGTTTGCTTTTGAATTTGTTAAGTGGGAAGTGGAAGCTGTGTGATATGAACTGAATTTCAGTGGGACTTTTAGAGGCTTTGGTTCTGTTTGTTGATAATTTCTTTGGAGTTTGCCAGAGGCTTTGATTCGCCTAGCGCCTAGGAAGCTTCCACAGGAGATATTTTTAGTCTACTCTCCGTGATAGGTAAGGTTTCAAACAAGCCATGTTAAAACAATGAATATAGATATTTTTCTAAAATATCTATACCCATGAAACCCGTTATGTTAATTCTCACTTGAATTTTCTTGATTAATCAACATAATTACTCATGCTTTATTTCTCATTTAAATCAGAAGCTACTATTGTTGATTCATGTGTGTTTATATATTTTCATACTGTTATGTTTTGCAGAGGAGAATACGTGATCTGTGCACTAGCTTTGCATATACTTGAAACTAATGGCAAAGATATTCCCTGATTTCTACTGCTCTGCTTTCCTAGTTTTGTTCTCGATTTTGGCTTCACTCAACCATGCAGAGCAACCACAGTCCTCTCATGCTCAGACCCTTTTGAAAATTCAGGGTCTTTTAAACTTTCCGGCTGTTTTAAGCAGCTGGAATAACAGTACGAATTTCTGCAATGCCGAAACTAGTTCATCTCTAACTATCGTATGCTATGAGGAAAACATAACCCAGCTGCATATAGTTGGCAATAAGGGAGCTCCTCTTTTACCTAGGAACTTTTCCTTAGATTCCTTTATAATGACCCTTGTTAAGCTTCCAGACCTGAAGGTTCTCACTTTGGTTTCTCTTGGATTATGGGGTCATTTGCCCAGAAAAATTGGGCATTTATCATCTCTTGAAATACTTAACGTGAGTTCAAATTTCCTTTATGGCTCTATCCCTCGAGAGCTTTCATCCCTTGTAAGTCTCCAAACACTCATACTTGACGATAACATGCTTTCTGGTGAGATACCTAGTTGGCTGGGTTCTCTACCTACTTTGACTGTCTTGAGTTTGAGGAAGAACATGTTTAATGGAACTTTGCCAAGTTCATTGAGTCGTTTGGAAAATCTTAGAGTTCTCACACTTTCACATAACCATTTCTATGGAGATGTTCCTGATTTTAGCAGTTTGATCAACCTTCAAGTGCTCGACTTGAAGGACAATGCTTTAGGACCTCATTTTCCTAAGCTTAGTGATAAGTTGGTTATGCTGGTGCTGAGCAAGAACAAGTTCAGGTCTGGCATTCCTGCTGAAGCGAGCTCCTATTATCAGCTTCAACAACTGGATCTCTCTTTCAATAGATTTGTTGGGCCATTCCCAACATCAATGTTAGCACTGCCATCGATTATTTATTTGAACATCGGCACAAACAAATTCACCGGAATGCTTTTTGAGAACCTTTCTTGCAATGCGGAACTCAAATATGTGGATTTGTCGTCAAATCTGTTGACTGGAAGCATACCTAGTTGCCTTGTGCCAAAATCTAGGAGGAAGGTTGTCCTGTATGGAAGGAATTGTCTAGCGGGAAGGGAAAATCAACATCCATTTTCCTTCTGTCATAATGAAGCTTTAGCTGTTGGAATCATTCCTCACAGAAAGAAGCATACCTCAAAATCAGTTCTTGCCTTAAGCATAACTGGGGGGATCATTGGTGCAGCAGCACTCGTCGGCCTGATTTTCCTGTTTATCAGGAGAGTAAATGCCAAGAGAACAATAAAAAAATACCCAACAAGATTGATTGCAGAGAATGCATCAACTAGATACACCTCAAAGTTGCTATCAGATGCAAGTAAGTTTTGGTTTCTCTCTTCCCGTCTCACTACTTGCACATTCCGAGTTTTATTGCCTTTGTCATACTGGAAAATTTTTAATATTTTTTTTAATGTTTGATGCTACATTATTATTGCAAATCCTGGTTATAATATAGGAAACAAAATGGTGAATACACTTATATATCTTGAATGGGTAGAATAATCTCCAATTTTGCACTTGTTTGGTTCACAGTAGTTGGAGGTTAATGCTATGCCTCTAGATATCACAAAGCTAAGTCCTAAGGTTTTATATTGTTATGAGTTTAAAACATCCTAACTTGATGAGCCTCTGCCCTGTTGGAGAATATTCCTGGGATAAGCAAAACAATCATAAATCCTTACTTATGGGCATCCAATTTCTTCTAAGAAATTCTGCATCTTTTGCTCCAATGAAGGGTATATATCTCGCTCAATGAAGCTAGGAGCACTTGGCCTTCCAGCCTATCGAACGTTTTCATTGGAGGAGCTCGAGGTTGCTACAAACAACTTTGACACGTTAGCTTTCATGGGTGAAGGTTCTCAAGGGCAGGTATGGCAACCAAGACTAGTGAAAACCTGCTACATGTTAAGTTGTGTTTATATTTTACTCATAGCATGAGCCTTCTAGTTACTTTTCAATATATAGGAGCTGTGTTTTCCCAATAAAATGTCTTAGCACAAAAGAAGGTTTTTATTAGGTCTCCATGCAAATTTTGCTGCAATTTTCATCCTTATCCAATTATAAACTATATGTTTCCATTGATACTCATCAATACCACATATCTCTTCACAGAATTGGTGACATGTGCATTATCATACTTCCTTGTTTGTTCTCATATTTTGTAAAGAGGGGTTTCCTTCCTACAACATTAATTTGTATCTTTCCTACTTCCAGATGTATAGAGGTCGGCTGAAGGATGGTTCTTTTGTTGCTGTTAGATGCCTTAAAATGAAGAGAAGTCACTGTCCTCAAAATTTCATGCATCATATAGAGCTGATATCAAAACTGAGACATCGTCATTTAGTCAGTGCTCTTGGACACTGTTTTGAGTGCTACTTGGATGATTCCAGCGTCAGCAGAATGTTTCTCATATTTGAATATGTACCAAATGGCACCCTAAGAAACTGGATATCTGGTAATATATAAAATTTCTCTGTAGATTCTCAGAGTAATGACATATTCATCACACTGCTTGCCCTTCTCCTATTATCAGGCTCCATCTGAAAGTGATCAGTAAATAATGCTGATTAAAAATAGTGAATCATTTCTGTAATTTGTCAATCAAATGTAATTGGTCAAACCACATGAAACAATTCCACAAAAAATATAATTGGTCAAACAACTGACAATGTAGTCCATTTATGTATTCCAAAGTACCACTTTTGTCCACTGTTATCTAAATCTTGGTTCTATATCTTCTTTTGAATAGCAGAGCGACGCACCAGACGATTGCTTAACTGGGAACAGCGAATAGCAGCTGCAATAGGTGTAGCAAAGGGCATCGAATTCTTGCATACCGGAATTGTACCGGGAGTTTATTCAAATAATTTGAAAATAACGGACATTTTATTGGACCACAACTTTGTTGCAAAGATTAGCAGCTACAACCTCCCATTACTAGCAGAGAACACAGTAATGGTATACAAGACATAATTTGATCTGTTAGGTTATTCTGGTCAAGGAAATATTTTTGTTTGAGTAAGCAATTTGAGCTTGTATTATCTGTTCATGCTTGCAGGGTGGTCCTGGTGGATCCAAAGACCATGGCATTAGTACAAGGTATTCAGTGATGGATGTAATTGGATCGAGTTAGTTACTGGGATATTTCAATAAGGATGGTTAAAGACTAAATGCTTATCAAAGCGTAAAAAGCTTAAGTTTTCCTGATGACTAATTTAAGCAAGAATGACATTGCATTTTCTGGTCTCTAATCAATTTAGAATTAAATTCATGTAAACATGAATCTCTACTATTTCATTTAAGAAGGATAATGATACGTGAGTTTCTCAATATTGAAAAATTTTCATTGCATGAGCTTCCTCAAAGAGTATATGATGTTTCTCTAATCATTTGTTCTTGACAGCTTAAATCGTGAAGATAAGATTGATATTTACGACTTTGGAGTAATTTTACTTGAAATAATTGTTGGAAGGCCATTCAAATCCAGGAATGAAGTGGATGCTCTAAAAGATCAGGTTAGGATGCTTCTATATTTGTTTTCCCCTTTCATTGATATAATTTCGGTTCCTTCTCCGTAGATTTCCTTCATATCTCATACAAATTATAGATGATAACATGGAATGAGGTTGAAATCTGATATTGATTGAACTTGCAAGTCATACAAGCTCATTTTTTCATCAACGAGGATGCAGAATGGTTCTCTTTCTTTTTCCTAATATGAGCACAACACACTTATCTTGTCGCCTTTTTCTAAAGATTTTCCAGATCATCATTCTCTCCGGTTACATGAGAGAGGCTCCATACTTTCTGGCAGGTGGCTGTTGCATAATAACGTCATTTCAACTGAAAATATAGATATTAGGGAACAGACAACAGAAAATTCTATTCATGTTCGACACAAATACAATAGGCTATCATGCAGCACCTTAAATTTCATTAATCCAGCTTCCTCTTTTGTGGAATTTGAACTTTCCTACAACTTTCTATATTTGTCTCAGAAACGTGTCTAAGAAGAGCCAGCCTCAAAATGGTATACAAGCCATTTGTCTTTCTTATACAGTGAAGCATGGTTTCACTTACATTGACTATCTTCATCTCTGCATGGTCATATCACATTCTTGTTTGGCGCAACGAATGACCAAATCCAGTGGAATGATTTTGTTCCTCAAAGGAAATTATAACTGGAGGTTCAGAGATAGAGTGCTCTCAACTCTTTTTCCCAAACTCATCCACCTCTTAATTTTGAGAATGAAAATTAAGTTGCCTTTCAACATTCTTGTTTGGGCATCCAATGCTGCACGAATCATTCAAAATAAATCTACTTCAAACTTACATTTTGGAAACAGAAAGATGTAGATTGCCATATAATTACTAGCAATATATTTATCCACATGCTCCGAATCTAAGGGATGTCTCGTGTCATTATCAGCTGAAGTGCTTGAATAGTTCTTAGAAATATTATGGCAAATGCCAATCTCCAAAATCCACGTCAAGTTGGCTCACATATTTGTGTAAATAATTCACTATCAGCTGGAGCTCCTTGAGTAGTTCTTAGCTTTAATGGTGCATTAGTATAGAAGAGAAACTCATTTACCAACCGTGAGCTTCCAGCACATGGTAAATATCTTTCGAGTATCATGTATAATGCACATCAACTCTCATGGTTTGAATCAATAAGAACTACAAAGAAAACTTTGGTCGGAGTTATTTTATCATATCCATAATTGACTTATTACTCCTTGAACGTATGCAGTTGCAAACCAGTATCCAAGCTGACGATGCAGATAGAAGGACCATGGTCGATCGAGCAGTTAGGAAGACATGCTCAGATCAATCATTAAAGACGATGATGGAGATTTGCTTCAGATGTTTGCTAAACAAGCCAGCAGATAGACCATCCGTGGAGGATGTGCTGTGGAACTTGCAGTTTGCTTCTCAAATCCAAGATGAATGGCAGGGGGTCTCCCAGAGCAGTGAAGGTTCCCCAATTTCCCTTTCAGCACCTCCCAACCTACACCTCACCTATAATTAGCAGCAAAAACCAGGTTTTTATGATAATGAGAACTTTTCTGGAAAAGCATGTTTATGAAGTTGAAGCTTCTTTCATTTGTTTCTCAACAAAAAAAGAAAAACAACCATACCTCTTGGGACATACTTGTCTTCCTTCTTTGTTTTCTTCATCCTCTATCACTGCTTCAGGGTATAGCAGCTCACTAGAGGCATCAGAGAAACAGCATCCATGAATCTAATACCACGTTAAGAAGCTTTTCAGTTCATTTGTTCATCCATTCATGGCATGTCGAGCTTTCGATAGAGGTTTTTGTTTCCCTTATTGTGTTCTTCTCATTTTATCTCATTTCGGTGCAATTGCAGATGACTAGAAGGAAGTTGCAGAATCAATTGTATATACCTGTTTCCTAAGAAAGAATGCTGTTTAATACTCATCGTGTCTATTGATATCAGTTCCTGGTTATCTTGTTCACGGATTGTTTTATACCAAAACCAGTTTTTCATGACAATGTGAAATCTGAGGTTCTCCCACACTTTACTCCATTTTGACAATAGAGAGAGTGTATACAACTTCAATTATGCTCATAAAAGTACAACCAATTATCTCTTCTGAAGATTAGAAGGGAGCTCAAGAGTGTTCTGGAACAAATGAATTTCACAAGAGAAAGAAAAACACTAGAATTTATTTGTAAATATTGGTGTACTATTGTAAAGTTGCTTCAAACATGACAATTTAATTTTAATAAATTATAAATGAACACAAGAGTGTAGTCGTGTCTTAGAAAAATGCACACGAACCCAAACTCCCCTGCAAACTCTGAAGCAGCCCGCATGTTTAGTGAGAATAAGCGTGAATACAACAGGAGAGTGCGTGAAATTGTAGAACAGAGCTGGACAGCTGACTGAACCAATAAAACCACTAGCAACCTGTGCCATCCCAGAAAAATAAAGAGAGGTAGCTGTGGTGGCAAGCTTGAAAGTGAGACTAGTCCCAGAAAATCTTGTTAGATGGTGTATTTTCGTGATTGGGTTTGGTGTGCATTTTTCTTAGAAGATTTGTTGAAATGATTTTATTTCTGCCTAAAAGACAGCTCCGCTTGAACTTTGTCAGTTAAATGCTCTTCTTTCACAATCCTTCTGTAGTGTTGGCTTCTGTTTGGGCATTTGTACAGAAGCATTATTATAGGAGTGATGTATAGGACAAATATTTGAGAGCGGATAACCCTGTCTCTTGGAGAAGAGTTTGTGTAACGACCCCGGAAATGTGAAAATGAAATGAGTATTTAAACACATAAAATGCGGAAACGAGATCAAAATTTCAGTTAACATCCCTTACACGAAAACCAAAAACGTACTTAAAATATAAAAGATTAAACTAACTAAAAGAGAAACTCGAAAATAAAACTATGAGTATGACTACAGAATCTCTAAGCATCCCCTTCGTCGTGCTCCTGCGGAACGGGCTCGGGAACCATGTCTTCCTGATCTGAAATGGTTAAATAAGGAGTGAGCTACACTAGCCCAGTAAGAACGTCACGATATCTCACCGTCACGGAGGTAAAGGTGGGTAGAAAAACACAAAAGACCAATGGAGCATGATTTACAACAAATCCTTTTTATTTATGATAAAACCTTTACCATCCACTTACCTCGGTGGAATTCATGAAACAATATAAGAAAACAATAACATTATCACAATCATGGAATAATATAAGCTGTAAAACATAGCACTTATCATGCATTTTG
>NW_019014531.1:294759-307058 GCF_000150535.2 Carica papaya
GCTCCCAAAAGCTAAAGCATATTCATTCATAATAGAAAAACAAAATCTTCTAAGACCAAGCTTTCAAAGAATCATGTAGTTTTTTCCCCCCTATAGCACCCAACAAACAGACACTGAGTGATATTTGCCCCTGTTGGTCTAAAGAGAACAAGTAAACCACACCATGCTCGCAATTCCATTGCCACCATTCTAAGAGCTACCATTTATTTCATCCCCAAAAGAATAAAGGCCATTCCCTGACGATTTCTAGTCAGAAGGTACCAGGTACCAGGTACCAGAAAAGAAGATAGTTAACAGATGAAGCATCTTCCTTGCAGATCAACACCGTTACGAAACAAAAAGTGACACAACTTTTCCTTAAATTTCAATGATTAAGACCATTTTTGCAAGGCACTTCACAAGACAAAACTACTAACTTGCCAGCAACACCAATCTTTCATATGATCTTCCAGGTGAAGGTCTCAATGTTCCTCACCCATCATCTTCAACTCAATGATTCTGAGGTACGATTTCACATTAAAAACCTCAGTTGCTTCAGGTCTCCGTACCACTTCATCTTTCTTGACTAATTCCAAGGGAAACTCATATTTTACAACATCTTCAGAATGAATAACAACAATAAAAACCTATCATCTGCTTGGACTGGACCTCTCCATTTTGCACAATCAGATCAAAAACACATTTATAGAGACAACCTCCTCATTCCAAAGGTGTTGCTTGGTCACTGAAGTCTGAGGCCTATCAATATTGAGCATAATGGGCTCCTTGGAGATCAGAACCCTTGCTCTCTGGGATTCCCATAGCAAGTGGAGAAACAGCTATTTTTCCCTTTTGTTTGATATTTTGGATAAAGCAATCGGCCAAGTCCACCAAAAGAATATAGTGAACCAATATGCTTTCGGTACTAGTATGCTAGATAAATGATGTAACCATGAAACCTGGCCTCTTTCCAACTAGGGTTAAATAAAATTGATGGTGGAAAATGGCAATCTAAATGCTACTTTTTCTGTCAATCTACTGCCTTATGAACATCAGACCTGAGACCAGATATGAATCACGAAAAATTGTAAATTCCAAGCACAAAGAAGGAAAAAAGGGGCTCCTGATAAGCAGAAACGAGGAAGGTACATTGAAACCCTTGCAAACTCGGCATAAATCACCAAAAGTGAGGAGCAAACCGAAATAATACCCCTTACAAAGCAAACAACCGACAACTAAAGACAAGCCAAAAGTCATGAACCTTACGAAACCCATCAGATCAGTTCTTCAACCCTCTCAGCTCAACTTCACACATAAAAGTTAAGGACATAAAAATTAAGAAGGAAAGAACTGAAAATTAATTTTCCAAAAAATTGAATACCAATACCGGGGAATATTAAAAGTACCCACCTCCATCCCAAGGAGTGTCATCAGGCCTAGAAAATCCAGAAACAGAAACGACGAACGAATATCAAAACAAAAAAACCCAATCAAAAGCAGAAATCAAGAAAATAAAGGGGGGAAATAGAAAATTAAGATATGGAAATACCCAAAAATTACAGCGTTCCAGAGCATAATGTTGTTGTCCTGAGGAGCACCACTAATTCCAGCAGGCGGATCCAGCTGGAGCCTCTTGAAATCCCTCATCAGCCTCTTCCTAGCTGATGTCGACATCTTTCCTGACTTTCACTCCACAGTCAGAGGAACAAAGATCCCTAGTGCGAGAGATAGAGGGAAGAGGAGCAAGAGATCTGAGGATATATCAAGAAGGATCAAGGTGAAAGAGAAGGTAGAAAGAGGGGTTTTCTTGCTTCTGCTGTGTCTCCCGCAAGAGCGTCTAACCGTATTTCTTATTTGTTCGTCTAGTAGAGATGTGTGAACTTCTTATTCTGGATTTATAAAAAGAAGGAAAAAAAATAATAATATATATATATAATTATGTATATACGTATAGGTTCTGTCAATAATTTTTAGAAATTAATAATTTGATTTTTCCATATAGTATTTTTTATTTTAGAAAGTAATTCAATCATTTTATTATTTATCCTCCCAAAAAGTTAATATATATCTTTTTTATAAAAAAAGTTAATACATTTTCTTATTTTCTTTTATTTATTATATTTATTAAAATCATATAATCTCAAACAAAATTATTTATTATATTATTATTTAATTATTTATTGTCAGTGATATTTTTTAAATTATTATTTATTGTATATTAAAAATTTTATGATTTTCTACAAAGACTTACTGTTATTTTTCAAAAAAAAAAATTAAAAAAAAATTCTACATCTAATTGTAATATAAAAAATGTCTTGTAATTACCCTTAATTTTTAGTAAATTAAAATATTGCATTTAATTATTGTTATATAATATTCTTCTATTATTATTATTTTCCTTTACATATAAATTAAATCTTTTTGTATTTTTCCAAAAAGATTTTATTTATGCATTGCCATTGGTTATAAGTGATCTTGGAATCTAAATTTCCTTCTCTAAGTCTTACGAAAGAATATATATATATATATATATATATATATATATAAACTCTACAAGGCAAGAAATTTCTTAACTCAAGTACTCTAATGCTCATGTTGGTTTACTAGAGAGAAGTGAAACACACACATATATATATATATATCTTTAGTAAATAGATGGAAAAAAAATTATGTTTGGAGTTAGATACTTCTCAAAACTATACCAACACTTTTGCCACTAACATTCACTCACGTTTTGGTGGTCCGAAGTTGTATGCTACGTTCAGAAAGAATGAATCAATCGCTTCTAAAAAAGAATCTCTATTGAGTCTCTTCTAATTAGTTAAACTGTAGATGCGTTGATTTATTTCACGGATGAGATCTTTAGTTCAAATTCAGGATGACCCAGCTGCACCAAGAAAAATAATAGAAAAAGCATATAATTTCTTCACGTATGCTTTACTTAGCTCAGGGGGAATATAACTCAGTTGGTAAAGTTTCACTCTTGCAATTGGGTTATTAAGATTATAGATTTGGTGTCTAATTATCCAAATAGTAATGATAGTATCTTGTACTTAAATTAATGTTTTATTTTTTTTTTACGCAATAGGAAAGAGAATCGAAACATATTATTGAAAGATTTTATCGAAACAAAAATGAGCTGTCAAGAACGTAGAGGAGATAGTATGATCAGTGAGTCAGATATAGTATGAATGATACATGTATGGTAATTATTACACTCGCTCATCTTCACATAAATTCTGCACAAAGTTCCCACAAAATAATGATAAGCCATCAGAACTAAGGGTTGGATGTGAACATGCAATAACATTCAGCAAAAAGAGAGAGCATGCATGGTTAGCATACAAAATTGAAGGTTTCAAGATAATCTCGACTAACAAACTAGAATATTACTTCTTCTAAATGAACAAGTTTATTTATTGCACTTGCTATGAGAATCCTAACCTACAAGTCCTCTGATAGAGCCTCCGACATAGCAAAAGTATAACAACCAGGGACAAATCTCCAAGCAAAATAATTTACAATTTTCAACAAATAGTGTAATCAGAAATAAAACATATAGTTACCTTAGATCCAATTGGAAATCTAAAAAACAAACAAATTAAAAGCTTTGGCCTGTAATATAATATTCAAACACCATACAATTATACATGAAGTACTTGGAGATTTTTTATCCTTTTAAATTACATTAATAGGTTGAAAGAATTCGTTTATCCATGGTTGAACTTTTTATTTTTCTATACAATACAAATTTGAGTTCGATTACTCGTCTCTCGCGTCTTCATTATAAAGTTGTATTGTATTTAATATGTATCTGCTCTGTAACTAACGAAATATATAAAATTTTGTATTGTATTTCTTTTAGGTTTTCAAATAATGTTGTAGTTGTTTCATATGGATGACATTCGCAGTTTAATTGTTTAGTTGTTAAGAATTTAAGAAAGTTTAATATTATTTTTGTTTTAATTTATTTAAATTTATAATTGTCTTTTGAGGTTGTTTGTATTTCTAGTTCAATTTCATTTGCCATATTTTGTTGTTGCCAAACTTTGAGTTAATTATTTGTTTGGTGTGAAATTTGAAGAGTTGAAATTAATTTTTGATTTAGTTTGTTTGTAATTGTATTTGAATTTGATCTTGTGACTGTAGTGTAGTTATAAATGCAAAAAAAAAAAAAGACACAAATAACAAAAAAAATGCTACTAAAATAAAAAATCACAAATAGAAAAAAAATGCTACTGGAATGAAAATTATCTAAGATAATCATAATTAAATAAAGTTAAGCGTAATATGACACTAGTACCTCATAATTGAACAAGTTAACAATACTTGAAAAAGAAAACAAAACACAAATAATACGAGTGGACGCACTTCAATTAAATGCCGAAAATGTTACATAGTAATAGAATATGAATAGTTTAAACTGGCCGAATAAAAAACAAGCATGTTGGATATGTGGTTTTACCTGATTTTTGCATTTTGAAATCGACTAAGTAACTAACAAAAGTAGAGAATCAAATTGTGAATAACCAAGATATTTCTATGCATATCAAAACTGAAAAATTAAAATAAAAAAAAATCACTAAAACCATCAAGACAAACATTAAAATAAGACAATTTTATTTAAAATAAGTTTAAGTTTATTTCTTAAGTAAACAAAGAGAAATTTATTAAGTAAACAACGCTGAATTTTTCAACTCATAATCATTTCATTTTATGCAAATATGTCATTAGTTTATTTTTTAAAAAAAATTAAAAATGTTACGGTTGTTCTGTATGCATAGTTGTTGCGGGTTAATTGTTTATTTATTGAAAATTTTAAAATTTTAAATTGATTTCTGGTTTAGTTTACTCGGATTTATAATTGTCCTTGAGCTTACTAGTAATTATAGTTGAATTTAATTTTGTAATTGAAGTTGTAGGTCATTTATTGTAACTTGTTAGTATCGTGTTTGAGTTGGATGTTTGTTTCTTGAAAAATTTGAAGAGTTGAATGCGATTTTCGTTTAACTTACTTATATTTGTACTTTCATTTGAATTTGTTTGTAATTACATTTGAATTTAAGTACGTAATTATAGTTAAATTCTTTTATTTTAGTTTGTTATAATTACCTCGAGTTAATTGCTCGTTTGTCTTGAACTTCGGAAAGTTAAATGTTAATTATTGTTTTAATTTACTTGGACTTGTAATTGTTTTTGAATTTTTGTTGAACTGTATTTTTAAATTTCAGTAATTATAATTTATTTGTTTAGTTTGTTTTCTCAATTTATGGTTCTTTTTGTATTCTGTTTTATTTGGTTAATGTTTTAATTTAATTGGCTGATTGTTGCACTATTATTTTTTAATTATAATCATACTCCAGTTGGTTAATGTTTGAACTAGTCAAAATAGGATAATGTACTATATTTGCAGTTGCTACATAAAATATTGAATAAATACTAAAATTTATTAAGAGTTAATATAGATTATACGGGGACAAATAACACATTAACTTTCTAAAACTCCGACCAAAAGATATAAGAAATAGTTGGAGAAAACGTATAATTAAATCATAATCAAAAGAAGTTAAACTTGTTATCCAACAAATACCTCATAACCGAATATGTTGATAATAGCGATACCTGCAAAAGAAAACAAAATATAAATCATAGATACGTTTATAGACCATCTTTAATTTCTTTCTTGAAGAACTTTATTGTGACAAAATATGAAAATTTTAACTAGTGAATGTAAAAATGACATATTAAATACCTGAATTTTAGAGTTTAGAATCTTCAACAACTAAATAAAAATGAGAAGATTAATTTGTGAATAAGTTAGAGTTTTTTTGTGTATAATTCAAAAGATAAGAGAATCCCTCACAAATAAATATAAGTAAGAAGTCAAATCTGTTATGCCTCGAATGCCGCATAACTGAATATGTCAACAACAGTGATACCTGCAAAAGAAAATAAAATATAAATAATAGATAGACGTCTTTATTTTCTTTCTTGAAGAACTTCGTTGTAACAAATATGAGAATTGTGAATGTGAATGTGAAAAAATCTGAACAAAAGTAAAAAGATAATTTGTGACTAAGATAGATTTTTTTTTTTTTTTTTTGTAATTCAAAATAAAAGAGAATTCGCTCACAAATAAATATAACATATGTATAGATTAGGCTGGAACTGCATGTATTAAAACTTTTTTTTCTTTTATAAAAAAAAAAGATCATCAAGAACAAATATTAAAGAATAAAACACCTAAAATACTACTAAACATTCTTCAATAAGATTAATGTTAACCCCCAACCCCAGAAGAAAACATATTTCACTTTTCTAGAAATTTAGATGTTTCAAAATCTTATACACCACAAGGTTTCAAAAGGATGCAAGAACAAAAATTACCGCCAAGAGCAACACTCAGATAGGCAATGGGCCAAGACAAAGTAGTACAACCAACTTAGCCACACCCCTACTATCCGAACCTCTAAACTAATGCCTACTAAGCCACTCTTGCTAACATTAATATATGAACCAAAGATAATCTTCTACACTTACAAGAGAGGCAGCATACCATAGTATTCATGGGATAGAAAAAGGTTGGTATTGTCTATAAATTGGAGATTGGAGACCAAGGATAATTATGAAATTATAATGGCGTATCCAAAGCATATGACATATCAAAAAATAGCTCATTCCATTCGTCCACTTGCTAGTCAACCTAGCACAATCAAGTAACTGAACTACTATGTAACGCCCAAATAATTTCAACATTTTTGTTATTATTTTTATTAATTTTATTTATTTAGTTTAATTTATAATTTAAAAAAAAAGTGCCACGTCAGCAGTTACGTCAGCGGCCCAGTCAGCAGCCCTGACCAATCAGGACCTGCCTCGTGGCAAGACAACGTCGACCAGGGAACGGGCCACGTGGGCGATCCGCCGCGTGCGATCGGAAGGCCCAGATACATCCCCGCACGCACGAACGGCCCAGATTTAATCAAAATGGACGGCTGTGATCAAAACGCAAAAGGGTATAAATAGAACCCCCACACCTAACCACAAAAACTCTAGCCGCCTGCCCTCGCCGGAGAAGACGAACCAGACGCCGGAGGAGCCGGCCGCCGCCACCCGCCGCCGCACCGGGGAGTTTTCCAACCGCCGATCGAGGTAAATTTCATACCCCCGACTCGTTTTTCCATGCTGAGTTCCCCTGTGGCCAAATCGGAGCCAAAATCCAGGCCAAACGGCCGAAAAATACGGCCAAAACCCAACGGCACTGCCGCGCCCCTCCTCGATTTTTGCCCCGATGAGGCCCTTCCCGGCCTCCGTTTGATGCAATTTTTATATCACCGTGATCATCATTCTTTTCTCTACAGGTTGATCGGAGCCGAATCACCAAAACACGAACCTCGCCGGAGAGCCGCCGCACCCGAGAGCACCGTCGCCGGAGCATTACGGAGCCACCGTGCCGGAATTGCGATATTGGCCGAAAGGGGCCCTGGGTCTAATTTGGGATTTTTTGGAACACGTGCAGGTACCAGTAGTGCGTTTCAGTTCCCCGGAAAAATTTCAGGAAAAATTAAGGACAGCCTGTAGGCGCACTGTGGAGCCGTGTTCGGACCCCGAAATGAGTAAAGACCCCTCACCCTATTTTCTATCACGGTATTAAAGTTCAATAATGATAAAACGGTATTTCTTGAATCAATGAATGTGTGAAATTGCTTAGGGTCGCTAATGGAGCCCGAGTCTAGTGTGTTTGTCGGTTAACTGTTATTTGACCTATTTTACAGTTTTAAATGCAGTATGAGGTCTGATGTTTTCATTTCATAATTTCGTGTGCATATTTTACTGTTTTATTGATTATGAGTTGAATGACTGAGAAACCGATGCTGTATGTTGTCTTGTTTGACATAAATTACTGGTTTGCTTGTTTGTGTGTGAATTGATGATGCTGACTGAGGAAAAGGGGAATGAAAGGTTATGTCAATTGATAATTGTATAATGTGATCAGCCTGACTAGATATCCTGGGAGATGGAGGACGGACCGGGTCCGTAGGAAAACCCTACCGGGATTGTGGTCTCTCATACCGGACGGGGTATAGAGACCCTATGTGTTTTGGCGCCCATACCGGACGGGGTATGGGGACGACCCGCTTCACCCTCATACCGGACGGGGTATTGAGGTTTATAGTTTTGGCGCCCATACCGGGACGGGGGTATGGGGACGACCCTGGAATCTGATTACAAGTGTTAAGGGTTCACGGGTAGCGGAACCCCTATGGATCCCCCATGGATACTAGTAGGCTGGTAAAAGAGGAAAAATATGTTGTGTAATGATTGAATTACAAAAGGCGTGATAAGTATTATGTTATACAGTTTATATGATTTCATGATGATAATAATGTTATTACTTTCGTATATTGTTTTATGAATTTCACCGAGGTAAGTGGATGGTAAAGGATTTTATTATTGATAAAAGGATTTGTTGTAAATTATGCTCCATTGGTCTTTTTGTGTTTTCTACCCACTTTTACCTCCGTGACGGTGAGATATTGTGATGTCTTTACTAGGCTAGTGTAGCTCATTCCTTATTTAATCATTTCAGATCAGGAAGACATTGTTCCCGAGCCCGTTCCGCAGGAAGACGACGAAGGGGACGCCTAAAGACTCCATAGTCATATTCATAGCTTTTACTTTCGAGTTTCTCTTTTAGTTAATTTGATCTTTTATATTTTGAGCACGTTTTTGGTTTTAGTGTAAGGGATGTTGATCGAAATTCTGACTTCGCTTCCGCATTTGACATTTTTAATACACATATTTCATTTTAAATTTTCGGGGCGTTACATACTAGGTGAAGGTTAATAAGATCAACCAACAAAGAAGGCTATCACAGTCACTTAATGAACAATGTATCTCTTTAATAATAAGACACCTAAAATAAACCCTTTGACATACTAGTTCAGAATGGGGGAAGCATAACATCTCTTTCTCGTTTCTACACAAAATTAATATTTCAGTCAACTAAATAGTATTTCTTTCCTATTGGAGGCAAGGCAGCTGTTAATAAAAGTGAGCTATTTTTTTTTTTTTCTATCACAACTTCCTTTCTCTTAAACTCTTTGCTCTTTCACTGGGTTAGAGAGTCAAGAGTGTTCATTTGCTGGTAACTTTAACCAACCATTGATTCTCATGGCTTTCTCGCCATAAATGGAAGCCACTCCACATTTTGACATCAGCAATAATCTTTCAAATCTAAAAGATATCACGAAAGTAATATATATCTAGAAGTCATGACCTAAGACAGACATGTTTAGGACATAATTAGCAGAAGAGAAATATCATTAACAAAGCAATAGAAGACAAGATTTAGATGCTTTTCTTTATGGGTTAGTTTTTTGTTCTAAAGAATTTCAATAGATATCTCTAAACTCATGTGTAAACCATTCATACAATTTAAAAAGACCTGCCACATTTCAAAAAGATTAAAAAACAGTCCGATTTACAATATAATTTAGAAAATCTCTAAAAATTAGAGCTTCAAAAGCTTTATTGTGATTTCTCAATGGTTATAATAGCATAAAATGATTAATTAAAAAGCAATATATTTTTTTATACCTGAATGCAAAACATAAAAGTGCGAAAAAACTTTTTGGAGTTTAGGCTGCTTGAGTTCGAATAGTATTCATTCACTGACTATAAACCAAATAGGCAAGGTGTTTAAAATGACACCATAAGTTGGCATCTTACCATCGCAACTACTCATTTGCAACCCTATAGTACCTACTGAGACCCAAGGAAATCGGAGAGAAAAAGATAAAAGAAAAGCAATTTTACATAAAAGAAACATATACCACGATTTAGAAAGGGGAGAGAGCAAGAGAGAGAGAGAGAGAGAGAGAGAGAGAGAGAGAGAGAGAGAGAGAGAGAGAGAGAGAGAGAGAGAGAGAGAGAGAGAGAGAGAGAAAGAGAGAAAGAAAAACAATTTTACATAAAAGAAACATATACCAAGATTTAGAAGGGGAGAGAGAGAGAGAGAGAGAGAAATGGGTAGATGGGCTAGGCTTATTTGGGTATAATTGCTTGTAATAAAAAAGGGCTTGCTTAAGTAGATTTGGACTTTATTTTATGTCCCCTCATAAATTCTTAAATAATGATAGTGAGCTTGATTTTCATCCTAATGACTTTAATTTTCATTGTTGAGCTTCTTGAACTATGAATATTAGAAAGAAAGATAAGACCATTTTTTTATGTCCTATAACAAACAAAAATACTCTAACACCAATTTGTTGGAAATTTAATGGTACTATCATACTCACCAACAAGAGCAAGAGAAAGGAACACAAGTTTTTCTTCAAAATGACTTTTTCATTTCCTTCGATTACATAGTTTATTCAAATAAAGTAGAAGGAGATCATTGAATTAATCATCAATTACAATTTTATTTGATAATCCGCCACAATAATCAAACCATCATTTATAAACATAGGAAGCGCCATTTTGAAATGACAATTTTTTTTTTCTAAAAATATTTTATTTATCTACCATTTTGAGATATACAAAACTAAACTTTTTAATTCTCCGTGAAGTTGTATGCATCGAATTTGAATGAGATTTTTTCTTTAAAATCTCTTTCTAAAATTGACGGTTCATTTAGTAGTCAACAAGGTTCGTCAAATCAATTTCTATTGTCACGATCCAACAAAAAGTCGCTATGACAAGATATTTTTGTAGTCTACTTCTACCATAAATAAGTGTTTTCCAAACTTGATAGCACAAAAAAAGTTTAAAAGATACCCCTTATTTTTTATTACATGAGAGAAAAAATAATAAAAGATTTAAAGTCGCACAAGACAAACTTTTGATATAATAAGTGGTCGAGCTCCTAAAAAGCATAACCAAGCAATCAATATACATCCTATTCGAGCACGAACAAGGCTCCAAGATGCATCTTCAAAAGTGACTTAAGTGAAAAATAATACATTTAGTCTTTGTGTTATTATCTTGATTTACATTTTTATTATAGTTTACTTAATTTTATTTATATTTTATGATAAATTTAAATTCTCATTTATCAATAAAATGATACTAAAATTATATAATTTGAATTAAATATTAAATTAGTTTTAAATTAAAATATTATTTTCATTCAAATTATAATTATATTCTAATTCTTATTTTTTATTATATTTTTACTGTATTCTCATTCATTTTATTTTTAATTATGTCAACGACCATATATATATATATATATATACCAAGAACTTTTAAATAAACCACGGTTGACATTCTATAAAAAAATTTATTACTTCAACCAAATTAAAATTAAAAATCAAGTTTACAAAAATAAAGAAAAACCAAAAGTAATTTTATGATGAATACTGAAAAAAAAAAGTAACGCAGTACTATATATATATCAAGAGATAATAATAGTTCTTTTTCCCAAGAAAGAAAAATTCTATATAGTATAGTTTAAACCGGTATATATATATATATATATATATATATATAGTACCATAATAATAACAGCAGTTATACATATATATATATATATATTTATATGTATATATGACTTAAGAATAAGCCAAAAAAAGAAAACGGAAAACAAAAACGAAACTTGCAGAAGAAGTTTCATGACCTCCGGTGAAGTATGTGGTTGGGAAAGACGGGGGCGGAAGCGATATCGGTACTATCTTGCTCATCGTCATCGTCCTCTCGGGAGAATCTAGGGTTGTGAAGGGAAGAAGGAAGTGTGTCGTTGGTGACGAATCCGCTGTTGAAATTGGAGGTGAAGTTGGAGATGTTGATGAGATTATTCGAGGCGGAAGAATTGTTAGAGTAGGCTGGTTGCATCAGAGCCAGAACCTGTTGCTGTTCATGATGATGTTGTTGCTGCTGCTGCTGTGTGTTTTGAAGCACATTCGCCATTGCCAACCTACTGTTAATCACCTGAGCCTGTACCATTGCTACCTCCGCTTGCAACGACGACACCTGCAACTCAGTCAGTTTTCAGTTCTATTAGTTTCTCTTTTTGTTTCAGATTCAGAGGATTATTTTCAAATTGAGTTGAGCGAAATTCAACTGTGTATATATATATATGTGTGTGTGTGTAATCAATATTCAATTCTACTAATTATTTTACTTCTTGCTTCAAATCCAGAGGTTTATAGAACTCGAATTTCTGATTATAGTCAAATTGACGTAATGAATTACAGAGACGATATCGAAGATTAGAGGTGAGTTGAGTGAAATTCAAGTATATATACATGTAATCAACATTAATTCTCTTAGTTATTTACTTATCGCTTCAAATCCAGAGTTTAAAACCCGAATTTCTA
>NW_019014531.1:414172-437106 GCF_000150535.2 Carica papaya
GAATAGAGGACTTTTTCAGTTAGTTTTATGGTACTCGGGACTTTCATGTTTTTCAGGAGGTTGAAAACTTTGATGACCTTTATGTTCTTACTTGGCATTTATGGTTTCACTGATACAACTTGTAGAAACATGTGTTTCACTTGCATTTTTGTTGGGTTTGCTACTGTTTCATTTCAGGAGTGGGCTCCACCATTGGAGCTGGTGTGTATATTCTTGTTGGAGCAGTTGCTAGAGAGCACACAGGACCTGCCCTTGCTATCGCTTTCCTAGTTGCTGGAATAGCGGCTGCCCTCTCAGCATTTTGTTATGCGGAGCTTGCATGTCGCTGCCCATCTGCTGGGAGTGCCTATCATTACACATATGTTTTCCTTGGAGAGAGGTAACAGAAAATCTCTTTGATCGTTCAATATCTTTTTGTGGGTGCTTATCTTTATATTTTATTTAACTTGTTCAAATCTTTCTCGGAAAAATTCTCAGCTTTAAAATAAACATCTTGCTTAACAATTTTGTTGCAATCTTGATATCTAGGTAATTGATTAATTGAACTTTCCGTACAAAAACTTTTTTTTTTTTATAGAATCAATACAAGAATTTTAAGATGTCCAACATTTGACTAGGTAGATTTTTAAGGGCTGAGTCCTGAAAGTGGATATCTTTTAAAATCTTCTTTTTTTCCTTTCTCAAATTGGTTAAGCTGCAATATAGGAAGAGATATTGAAGATGTGATGATGTTTTCTTCTCTATGTTTCACTTTTAACTTATTCGCTTTGGTCACTTCTCAGTGTTGCTTGGTTGGTTGGTTGGGCACTGATTCTGGAATATACTATTGGTGGTTCAGCTGTTGCTAGAGGCATATCACCGAATCTGGTAGTTTACAATTGTCTTCCATTTTCGTCATGCAGTGCTGAATATTTGATATCCTCAATTTTTTGTTTCTTAATATCCTTTCTTTTGTTCATTTTAGGCTCTGTTTTTCGGAGGAGGAGATAAACTTCCTGCTTTCTTAGGCCGTCAAACCATCCCCGGGCTTGGTATTGTGGTTGATCCATGTGCAGCAATTTTAGTTATTATTGTGACAGTGCTATTATGCACCGGAATAAAGGAGGTACCTTACATAATAGTTTGGTTCCAATGTAGCTGAAAAATTTTAAGCATATTTTCTTGTCTTTCAGAGTTCATTGGCCCAAGCTATCGTTACGACAGTGAACATTCTCGCCATGCTTTTTATTATAACAGCTGGTGGATATTTGGCTATGAAGACTGGATGGACTGGATATAACCTTCCTAGTGGGTAATTAGCTTAAGCTTCCATATTTGACATCTTTCTACGGTGCCATTTTTCCTTTTTCATATTTCCCCTTCATTTTATAGGTATTTTCCTTTCGGAGTAAATGGGATGCTTGCAGGATCTGCTGTAGTTTTCTTTTCATATATTGGTTTTGATGCAGTCACTAGCACAGCTGAGGAGGTACTAACTTTCAATGACTTTTTATATGGGTAAATAACATGTTATCACATAAATCTACTTGTTGAGCTGTTCCTGAAAAAACTTTGTTCATCTTGATATGCAAGTCAGTTGAGCTTGATTTAACAGAGAACAGGCCAAGCTCAAGCCAGAACATGAAACTTGTCTTTGAAGGAAGCAGAACATTATCAGTTAGATGTGTGGCTTCATGTGGTTTACAATCACAAAGCTTACACTTAATGTTCATATAGATAGAGTTTAGATTCATACAGCTAGATTGACTTGAGTATTATAGGTTTGAAGGGCAAAATGTCTTCTTATGTTGCTATTATAACTTCATAAACTCCAGACTGTGGTTTGTCAACTAGACTTTGGTATGCATTTCATGTATTTGAAATTCGGTATACAAATTCAACAAATTGATGCATTTTACTTTTTTTATCTTCCTTGATTTATGAGCAGAAGTTAAAGCCTATATCTGACTGCTGAGAGGGAATTGCTAAAAGCCTGAATTAATAGAATCATTGAGCATTTTAGAAATTACTGTAGATTTAGACTCTCATTGAAAGGGGTATGTCAGATAGGACAGCATTTTCTTTCATATAAAAAATATATGCAGTAGTAACAAAAATAAATACTTCACCAGAGAAGGTCATATAGAATAAACTATAAAACCATCAAAATTTCCAATTTGAAGGGTTTGGTAATTGAGGTTAAGAGATGTTATTAGGGGTTTGCCAAATCCTTTACCTTCTTTTTCTTTTTAAAAGGGTAAAATGAGGATTAATCCTACCTTACTTTACTCACTTAACTTCTTGACTGGTAAGTAATAATAAGTTCTCATGTATGACTGGTCACCCTAATCTATTTCTATGAGGCGTTCTCTCAGTCTATCTATTCTTTCATCTGGTTTCTTACTTTAAGTTCATGATAGGTGAAAAATCCTCAAAGAGATCTGCCTCTGGGTATAGGGATGGCTTTGTTTATATGTTGCGTATTGTATATGCTTGTGTCCATTGTCATTGTTGGGTTAGTCCCATACAATGCATTGAATCCGGACACTCCTATCTCCTCAGCATTTGAAGACAATGGGATGCAGTGGGCAGCGTAAGTAAATGTTTAGTATTAGTTTTAAATTAGATCAAGCTTTCATGTGTCATAATTTTTTATCTGTTCAGGTATATATTAACAACTGGGGCAGTAACTGCACTTTGTTCAAGTTTAATGGGTTCTCTTCTTCCTCAGGTATGTAAATGGTAATATTTTTCGTTTGCAAGTTTGAGGACTTTGATACATTTCTTGGTGGTTTAGTATCAAAATAGCTTGATAGCCGATTTAATAAAATTTCAATCTGTATCTGAATGTTCAACAATATTTTTTGTCTATTTTTATTTATTATTTTGTAACTTTGTGACTACATATGGTACAAATTATAACTTGGTCAAGGTGAATGATATTTCCTCAGTTTTTATGCAATTGTGAAATGGTAAAAACTATATAACAGGCATTTTATTCTTTTTCTTCAGCCACGAGTCTTGATGGCAATGGCTAGAGATGGATTATTGCCATCATTTTTCTCGGACATCAATGAACACACTCAAATTCCAATGAAGAGCACAGTAGTAACTGGAATACTTGCAACACTCCTGGCATTTTTTATGGATGTTTCTCAGTTAGCTGGAATGGTATGTTGGTTCAAACATACTGCTAGAAAAGTAAATTGAAATTTCGTTTTTGTTATGCACCAAAGAAATAGTACATGCATTTAGAGAGATATCTATGAATTAGGAAAGGAAAAACTCTCTGCAGGATCTGGCTAAATAGGTAATTGACTATAATGAAAACGGCATATTTATGATATTGCCACAAAATAATTAATTGTGCTTAATTCTCTTGAAAAATAATTAATTGTAATCATTTGTAGATTGAGAGACTCCCTCTCGCCAAGAAAATTGTTGAGCTGAAAGCGTGAATCAAGTATAAGTATTATCTTTTGTTAAAACTTAATCAAGATATATTTGGCCGTTGGCTGCCTTGATTTGAATTCTAAACCCCTAAGTTTTGTACCATTCTAAATAAATAATAGTAATTAATTATTAAAAAAGTTTAAGTTGTTAGGAAATAGTTAATTGTATTATTTAGTCATTAACATTAACTATATATGAAAACCTATATGAAATAACCTATCATTCTCTAATAGACTATATATGAAATATTCATATTTTCTAACATCTCTCTCAAGCTAAAGCTAACATAAGTTAAAGCATGTTATAAATAAACTAAATAAGAAACTTAAATCAAATTAGAAACTTGTAACCTAATGGATTCACAAGCAGCATACAACAACGTTAATAAGTTCCATGAATCATCCCTCGGAAAGCATTAAACTAACAACTTGACATGAATTCAACAAACAAAGAATTAATCCCAGAAAAAAAAAATAACCGGAAACCAGAAAGGGGCAGTTTTTTCAGGTCTATGGACTCTTTGGCTTGCAAAAAACCAGAAAATTTTTGAAGATAGGCCTTTCTATGAGCTATAGGAGAGAATTACATTTTTGACAACATTATGGGTTAAGGCGCATGGACAATTCTCCAATATGGCTATTCCTACCTCCATCGGAATTGAGAGATTATTATTTTGGGCACTTAGGATCTCACGTTTCTATGTATTATATCTCTCTATTTTGTTTTGCTCATTACATAGCCTGTTACAATTAGGAGGATGGCTTTCCCTCAATTCTTTGTATTTATTTTCCCTCTTTTCTTAAAAAAGCTTCTTCTTCTATTAAAAAAAAAAAATCAAAGACTTGAATAACAGCTCAATGAACAATTACTTATTAGTTGTCACCAACAACTAGATATAGTTATCATTTACCATGAATAGAAATTATGTTTCTGTCAAGAACAGCCATGAAACCTTGAAAACAATTTGTCACCAATTTCATTAAACAATTGTGAAAGAAAAACTATTTTTTAAGGAAATAAGCCTCCATTGAGTAATGAGCTCTGATGAAATTTTTCTGGGATAATCAATCTTTATTTCATTGGGCAAGAAACTCTTATATTGTGTTTGGTTTACTTCCTATTCAATTCCAAGTTAATTTCCTTGTCCTAGTCTTAGTAGTAGTTTTAATATGCACAATTAGAACATAATTTATTGTGTTTGAGTTACCATTATCTCACCTTAGTTAATGGTAGAAATTCAGTTTGCACCTTTCAAGATGGGGGTTGAATTCCTACTATTGAGGAATTGAGGTGGGACACTAGGAGCAGACTCAAGGACAATAAGTTATGTTCTAACTATGCATATTAAGAAGTATGAAAATTAGAACTAGGAACTAACTAGGAATTGACTGGAAAATGAACCAAATAGAGTTTTAGATTAATAGCAACAACTTTTGTTGGAAAATGAATTTTCTCCCTCGATGAAAGCTTGAGGTTGACCACAATAAATTCTTTGGGGCAACTCATTTTCACTCCTGAAGAAAAGCTCTCACAACAAACTTTTGTTGAACTATTAATCCTCACTCTTCATTCCTGAGTCAACCAGATCTAAGATGCACAACAACTTCTCACAACTTTTTTTTTTGTTTTATTTCTTACAACAACTAGCCTTTTTAACTAGAAATGCATATACCATACTCACTAAGGATATAAAGTTTGCCACACTGTTGGTGTATTATGACCTGGCGGTAGTTTAGCATATAATGTTTGATTCAGTAAAATTAAAAACTTAATTGATTAGTGTGTTAGTGGGGCTGCGATTACCAAATTTGGCTAAATTTTGGCAAGTTTATTACATTTATAAGTGGAATGAATATTTAACAGCGGTTAGGTTCCTTTAATTGGGTAACCAAAATAGGTTAAAAACCTGACATAGTCTTTTCTTCATCAAAGAGAAAAAGAAAAACAACTAGCCTTGAATAAACTGATCACTTATTTAAACTCCACTTTATTAGCATTCCTTCCTGATCACAAGCACTAAAGAATACCATAAGTGCACTTGAAGAAAAACCATAAACATCAATAAGTGGTCGAATTAGGACTACCACAGCTTCAATAAAGCAGCAGAAATTCTAAGAATATCTGCAGCCAATAATTTCCTTTTCCCATTCGATGCCACCATACCAGAATAACTTTATTAGAGAGAAAGAATGCCTGGCATATTCTCCAAAAAGCATCAAGGTGGACCAGAAAAGCAGAAATTGATTGCCAGAAACGAGCTTTGATGGCACATGAGATTCACACGTTAGCAACAAGCAATGTGAGAGACAGCATCTGGCAGTTGGACCTTTGCCTGACAGATTAACGATCCTAAAGAGAAGAGGAATATGAAGTCATGTTAGAAAGGGTACTTCGACTCCTAGGTTCTTTAAGATCTATGGAGATGAAACAGACTTAAACAACTTATTTTCCCCTTTAACAGGAGCAAATAAAAACACTGGAAACAGAAAAGACAGAGAACATTGCAAGAGAATATGGCAGAATGTCACGAAAGCAGAAAAGAGGAGAAACAGGTTTGATGTGCAAAGGGATAGAATAGAAACTACGTTGTAGCTTTTTATCAATAAAGAGAAATTGGTTAGTAAATAGAACTGAATTTTGTTGTTTTAGGAACCAGGCAGTTCTTTTTCCTTTTCTTTTTCATGGTTGATGGCTATGAAATGGAAAGAGCAGTGTAAGAACAAAACTAGAAGAAGCTACTGAATCCTGGAAACTAAAGCTCTAATTTCATACTAGAAGAATAAACTGAAATGTCATTTTTTTTCTTATGTTGAAGAACTAGTAGATATATTTATAGAGATACTTATTAATAAGAAAGAGCAATAATAATAGAATTTAACTGGAGAAGATATTAACTGTAATAAAACCTGCTAAATAGGATATTAAGGATATACAAAAAGAATATATGGGTTATTCTCCAATAGATTTTATGGAATATATTCCTATCATTAGAAGAGATTTTCAAAGGAAAGAACATATCCTTGAATAAAGATACAAATTAGAATGTAGAAATGTAATGCATTTACAATTTTCTTTACTGATGCAGGTTAGCATAGGTACACTGCTTGCCTTCACAGCTGCTGCAGTTTCAGTCCTAATACTTAGATATGTTCCCCCGAATGAGGTGCCACTGCCATCATCACTTGAATGGTGTATAGATTCAGAGTCACTTGGTTTTATTAGTGATATGAAGAAGATAGAAAGTGCAAATCTCCAGGAAGCTATTGAAGCTAGCGGTGGAAACCAACATTTACTTGCCAATCAGGAAGCATCCATTGAATATCCTCTTATTGAGAAACAAATAGCTCAAGGTACTGTCAGTTAGATGCCTCTAGTTCATATTTTAATCATATTGAAGCATAAATGGTGTGGTGACAGATGCTTGCTAGTTATCTACTCAATGATGATTGAGCTGCATTATATTCTTGACTTTTATGTTTTGTGAGCAAATCATCAAACCCATATACTATATATTAGACATTTTAGCACTGCTTGTTTTTTTGTACGAATTAAATATATGCAGCTTCATAGTTTGTCATTTTACATGATATTAATTTTTTAAGTACAACATAAATATATTTCTCTTGCGCGAAATAAGAGCCAAACTTCCTATCTCCTACTTGTTGGAAATGGAGAAGTATTGCCTGACTCAAAGGTTAAGTGTGTTGTTTTACATACTACTACTAGTTTTTAAGAGAACATTTACACATATTTCTGTTTAGAAAAACGTATATGTGAAAGTTTAAGGTTACATTAATCATCGGGTTAAAAGAAAATAACAGTCACTCGGCTGATATGTTGGTCAGAGAGGCTCTAGGTAATGACAGTCACTCGGCTTGGAACGTGATGATCACCAGAAATTTAAAGGATTGGGAAGTGGAAGAGTATGTTAACCTGCTGCATACACTCACTGATATTCAGCTCTGCACTAATGATGACAGATTATGTTGGAACTTGAAAAAAAATGGTGAATTCTCTGTTAAATCCTACTATCAATTTCTGGAGGGTTACAGAACAGTCAATCAACATGATTTCTCTTCTAAAATTATCTGGAAGTCTGGTAACCCCCCACCAAAGGATCTCTTTTTATGCTTGGGAAGCTGTGAAAGAACGTACTTTAACAATAGACAATCTTATGAGAAAAGATTTAACCACCGCTAACAGATGCTTCCTATGTAAATGCTGCTCTGAGTCCTGCAACCATTTGCTTCTCTGGTGTCCTGTCTCTTATAAGCTCTGATCTATGGTGTTTGGTCTCTTGGGGATCTCTTGGGCTGTGTCCGGGTCTGTTAAAACTGAGCTACTGGCATGGGAAGGGATGTGCAACAGAAATAAAAATTGTAGACTTCTTTCATTAACTATTATATGGGTTGGGTTATTTGGAAAGAGAAGAACAATTGTGCTTTGGAGGGTAAAGAGGTTGATTTTGCCACTATCAAGGATAAATGATTTCACTTTTTTGGTTCTACTGTTTCAGGGCACAACCTTGATAATTTGGATGACTTATGTTATATTATAGATATGCTCATAGATATGTAAATTTTTTTGTACATGGGTAGCGCCTCCTTGGCACCATCACATTTATATACTTCACACTTTTATTTCAAGAAGTAAGGTTAAAAGAAAATGACTGAACAACACTTAGTTTTATATAAATAATATAAGAGAAACCACATGTATTGAATCTGTAAAAGAATTTCATGTACTAAAAGTGAAAACAACTAAACCAAAAGTATTAAGCTTGTAATTTGCCTTTTATTTTTAAAACTACATAGATCGTCATAGATGGGAGAAAGGGCAAACTTATGATTATTGCCAACATTTCATAGCTTAATGGAGAGATGAAGTGGATTAAGGAGTTCTCAAAATACCAAGAAAAAAATAACAAAGCGCACAAAAAAATTGGTGGTTTTGATATATGTCTCTTCATCACAAAGAACGCAGCCTATGTTGGTCTCCTTTCTCCTGCTTTTACTTTGAGAATGGAAGGAAATACATTCTTTGACAATAATAAAGCATCCCCGATGCTTGATTATGATTCTTTAGAGGAAAAATGGGAAGGATGAAAAAAAACATTGGGGTGCAGAATTACAAAAACTATACAAGAAAAAGAAACAAGAAACTTTTACATAAGAGCCTAAGTCATAAATCAATGAGCTCTCCTAAGACTTGTTCTCCAAGGATAGAGTGAACTTGGAACAAAATATGTAAGGTTTGAAACTAGTTATCTCTATTTTCTGTGAAGTTAGATTAGACACCCCCAAATTTTCTCCTATTCCTCTTTCTCCATATGTACCATAAGTCTTCTTTGTTACTTTTTCTCTTTGGCACTTTATTCTTATAGCTTTATGGCCCCAGCTTAAAAAATTTTATTCTCTTTCTACTGGTGATTTAACTGATGAAGAAAATCACGAAAAGAGGCGAAAAGTTGCAATTTGGTCTATATGCCTTGTGTGCATTGGAGCTTTTGTCCTTGCATCTGCAGCATCAGCTGAAGATATTCCCAGGTTTGTAATCCTTGGAAACTCTTTTAATTCTTGTTTTCAATTTTTTATTTGCATTTGGAACCCATTTCACGGTACACATGCGAGACAGAAAAGAGGATAGACCACATTACTGTTTCCGCTAGTGCTTGAATCCCACATTACAAGATGGAAATGTAGGGACACAACAATAAGTGACACAAAGGCTATTGGTAATTTTTGTTTTTAGTTAGTATTAATTTGGTCCCGAACTATGCTCTCCATTATGGATTAGCTCTTGAACTTTTGAAAGTTATTATCCTTAAACTTCTAAAAAGTTACATGTGACTTTTTGAATCAATAGCTTGATAATTTTATTCATGACATAGATGTATTAATAGGAAGGTAATTGAATTAGATCTCTATTACAATTCTAGAAATTATAGTTCTAGTTTTATTCCAAGTTCTAATCTAAATCTGATTATAGTTCATAGGAATCGCAGTCCTAGTTCTTTTCCAATTCTGAAGGAGTTTAAACTCTTGAAATAATGTAATAAAATTATTTAACAGTTGAATTCAACAAGAGAACAAAAAAATTGTCTGCATGGCATGACACAATCCAAAGAATCAACAATCATTAAATCTATATCCAAAACTGTGTAAAGGAGTTATATGGCTTTCCTATAGAAGGAAACTCTGTATGACAGCTGTGAATTAATTGTAGATATTTCACAATAGGAGCAGAACAGTTATCTTGTATCCTTCATTTGTGGGGATTTGGACTTTAAAAGGGATTCTGACTTATTACTTCGTACCTATATCTACTATATAAATTCTTGTTTCTCTATTCAGAAAAGATATTGAAGACTTCCACATTTTCGACATGGTATCAAAATCTTAATGTTCTTTTCTTGAATTCTTTCATGCTTTTGGCTTTTGTAGCCATCTTAATCATATAGTTGTTTCTAACCTTCGTTACTGGTCATAATTCAGCTTAATTACTGAAAGAAGTACTCTGTTCACTTTCCTTTATCCCTCCAAGAGGACTCCATTTCCATTTCTTCTTTGTTTTTGTACCTCGAAGGAAAGAGAAAATTCAACTGGTTACTTGGCACTAGACTCAAAGAAGGAAACAAAAAATTTATTGATTAGGACAAAGAAGATTCTATGGTCATGGACATGGAATTCCATGCTACTCAAGATAAATGACGTGTACATCTTCATACCAACAGCCAAAGACACAAGGGATGCTCTGCCGCAGACATGATGTCCTGTGTTCTCGATACCTCTTCCTTACTTTAACCAAGTTCTATCATCTTTTTTTAAAAATAAAAAGTATTAAGTATTTATTAACATGAACCAATAAAACGGGGGTATCGCCTATGTACAACAGCAATTATAATAATATTAGAGTATCAATGACATTCTTAAAATTCACCTCGCTATTGATGTCATGACCCAAAATAGTGTATCCTCCTATCTTTAATTCTATTTAATCTACTCTCAACACTATCAAAAGGTTTACTATTCTTCTCTTTTCAGATGACCTAAAAAACAGTCAAACGGATCATGCTAGCAATGTTTCTTTTTACAAGTAAACCATCCCAAGCTCAAATATCACCCCTAACCGAGCCCGCAATGACCCAATCAATCTCAAAAAGCACATAAATCAAACACCACAAGCTGTATGTAGTAGGATACCACAATAATAGATGAAGTTCTATCATCTTTCTTTCAAGGAATAAATTATTTATATATTCTCTTGTATTTATACACCCCAATAGAATGGGTCGTGGAGAGAAAAATATAGTCAGTTCTTAGCTACCACTAAAGCATTTCTTTTATAGAAAAATTTTCCAAAACCATATTGGGGAATGGCGGTATTCACTTCTGCTCATTTCTTGCCTTACTTTCTAGTGGTAACTTTTAGAAATTTAGGGGATACTACATGACAGAAGGTATAGTTTAGGCCCTATATGTTTATTGCTAGCACATATATTTTTTTATTTAAAAAAAAAAACCTGTAACTTGGTATGAAATTGAGCATAAGAATTATGGTTTTAAACAAAAATTAGAATCTAATGTAGAACCATATGTTCGTTAAAAAAACAAGAAAAAGAAAAAAATGTGATAAAATTTATGCAAGCACGTCAAAATGAAACAATAATCCATTGACTTCTCAGCATCTTTAAGTTTATGTTACATAATTTTTTGTTCTTTGACTTGTTTAATTCAATCTGAAAGTGATGACATCTGGTTTGACAACCACTGACCAATACATTAGGGTTTAATGTGCTTAAAGGTGTCCTAAGCAATTGCCTTGTGGAACATTTTGTGATCAGGGGTTGATATCCAAATTTGTCTAACTTTCAATTGGATGATTGATGATGGAGGAGATTTAATTACTTAGATTTTTCATGTAGATTAGGGATTATTTTTCTGTCAAATTAGAAGAGCATCTCTAATTTTATTTTAGTTGATTCTTTTATTCAAGTTATATTAGTCTTCCTGGTATTTGTTGTAATAGTATGGTTTGGAGTTCCTCATACTAATTCTAGTAATATTATGTCCTATAGATTAGATTCACATTAGTCTATAAAGAAAAGACTCTCTAATTTCTTTCATATGGAAGACCACTATATTCAGATAATTCTCTTAGTAGATTTCTTGTGTGTGGTTGTGTAAAGCACTTGCGATACCATGATGCAACCATTCTTATGTTTGTATCTACTTTTAAACCCATAATAACTCAACAGGCAGTTTTTTTTTTTTTTTTTTTTTGCCTCATTTTGTTGCAACTTTCCTGATTCAACCAGCTTTTTTCAATTCACGCTATGCGCAATTGGTGGAGTTATCCTGTTCTGCAGTTTGATCATTCTGTCCTGCCTAGGCGAGGATGATGCAAGGCACAGCTTTGGACATGCCGGAGGTATGTCCTATTTCGTGCTATGTAATACTCATTAGATTGCTCAAGGTCAGGCACGAGGAATCATTTTAGCTATTTACGTTATCGAGCTAGTACTTAGGGCAGTTTGTGAAAATTTCAGTGGGTAAAAGTTCCTTATTTTTCCTTATTGGTTGGTGAGAGGTGGAGAGTAACTGGCTAGGCCGTTATTTTTTCAGCTGTATCTCGTTACCATCAGAGTTCCATGCACAATTGTAATTTGGGTACTTGTTTGATTTGCTCTCAGGTTTTCTTTGCCCATTTGTTCCATTCTTACCAGCTGCTTGCATTCTCATCAACATCCACTTACTAATTGACCTCGGGTGAGTATTCAGCCAATTAGCTTTCCCTAGCGCTGATATAGTTTAACTTATACTGAAAATGAATTGATACAAGAAGAATTATCTGATGATAAAAATTTTTTTTTCCCGTTGGATGGATAACCAGGGTTGGAACATGGATTCGTGTTTCGATATGGTTGGTTATGGGGGCAGTGATTTATATATTTTACAGCCGAACCCACAGCGTGCTGAGAAATGCAGTTTATGTTCCAAAATCTTATGCGGATGAGATCTATCGTTTCTTGTCAAATAAAGTGGTATAGATTACGTGTGCCAAAGCTGCTTACTCCATGTCCGAGCGTCTGCCAGTCCGCTTAGTTTGAAAGAAACGAGTCTGATCATGTTTACATTATTTATCTCATTACATTCTGTGGCATCAATTGCCATGAAAGGAAAAAACAAGGTTTAATGCTTTTCGAGAAGTGACAAAAGCTGCCTTCTCCATTTCTTGTAAAATAAATAGAAAGGAACATCTTCCTCCCAGTTCATCAGAGGAACAAAAAACATATAATTTTCTTTTTGCAAACAGGTCCTTTGGATTCTCTAACACACTCTTTCCTAAAAATTAGTTGCCATTTTAATTTAGAAAATTATTAAAATATTTCAGAAGCATAACTGAATTAAAAATTTGCCATAAATATAATTATTTCACTTAATATTTTATAATTTTTTGATAAAAATATATGACAAATTAATTATATTTACAGAATCTTTCAATTTACTTGTGATAGTTGAGCACTTAATAGTTTATTCATTAGTTAAACAATTTCTCCAAAGTATCTGGCCAACTTTAAAATGACGAGAATATTAAGAATACTTGAGCAAATATAAGATAAATATCAAATTGTACTAATGTACTTTAGGTACTTTGAGTCTGCTTCAGATTTCCAAATTAAGAAAATATAATTGACTATTTTTAGTAACTTTTTCCACTTACATTTTCTGCGTCGTCACTATAAACACATTATTTAAATATATTATGCCTCTTTCTCTCGTACTTCCTCTTTACTGTTGATCACAGCCTACAAGTTAGGAAAAGTCATGTTTACCAAATTCCAGATACTACAAACATGTAAGTATCTACTTTCATCCCTCTTCTCAGAAAGGACAGAGAAAAGACTGAATATCACTTCATGCAGCAAGGACCAAAATAATATCCATCCATTGCAAATCATAAGGGAAATTCAATCTACATCAACAAATGAACTATAATCAATATCCTGAAGGGTTATTTTCCCCAAATATAAATCACTGATGTGATCAGAACAGAGTGGTAGACACTTCCTTTGCAGACATTCATGGATTACACTCATCCCACTGACCCACTTGTCTTCATCCAATTGATTCAGGTGTAAATGGTTTTGCAGTGGCCGGACTCTGTACATACTAGTATCAGTTCTTCCACAGAAATGAGCACTACAAGAATGTGGGGGCTCATCACATGCTAACCTAATCAAAAACGAAGATAACAACCCATCCACAGGTTTGGGATCAGAAAGATTCCCATCTCCCATCATCTTAACCTCCCTTTCCGAAGGGAAATGCAGTTCTTCATTTCCATTCATATCAAATGTTCTCAAGTCTTTACCAAAGTGACTAATGGCTTCTTTTTTTGTAGATCCATGTTTTTCTGCTAATGTCAAAATACAGGAGAACCTCAGGTGATAGCTTACAATAATTTTGACCATCTTGAAGTTGTGGCAGCAACAAAAGAACTCAAGCCATCTTCTTCCAATACCTGCATACCATTTAATAATATCAGTATCTTCCAGGGCAAAAAGTATGCCGATAGGCCTTGGACGACCCATGTTGTTTGTGAACCCGACCATCTTAACAGCTTTCCTCACAAGTTCTATGGGTGCTGAAACTTTCATGCAGAGCGTTGTCAAATCATCCACAGTCCTCTCAACATATCTTTGCTCCTCTTCTTCAACTACTCTCCTTTCTTCATTCTCCAGTGTCCTTCTAGCCTTAACCACTGTCAAATGCTTGTCCACCTGCTCTTGGAAGTTATCATAGGCATCTATGACATAATCTGGCAATTGATTTCTTATGTGTCTCAATGCGAGAAAATCCCCACTTGTAAGTAGTCGGTGCCAATTTGAACATTCCTCTACAGATCCCAAAAACTCTTGAACCACATCATCTGCCCAAGTCCTGAATATATCTCTAACTTCATTCTCTATTTGGAAATCAAATTTAAAGCCATTACTTTGCTTCATTTTCTTCAAAATGTGTTTAAAGATTTTCAAGCCTAGTTTCTTCCTATTCCTCTCACGAGCATTTTGCAGTTCTAAAGCCCTAACTTCCTTTTGCCTAAGATATTTCTTCCTTGCTCTAATTGCTTTCTCCGATAAAGGCTTACGCAAAACAGAAGGTTGGACAGCCTGCAGTTCCATACCTAAGAAGCTCATTTTCTCTGAAACTGCACTATGAATAGCCGTTTTTACTTTATCCACCTTCAACATCAATTCCCCGCCCAAATAATCCAAAACTCTATTCTTCAAGTCTATTGTTAACATTTTTGAATCGGAGGTTATAATCAATATCTCATCAAAGTACCTAACTGCATACATCTTCACTGGCTTATAGAAAAAATTAGATCTCCAATTTAGCTCATCTGTATCAATTTTCGGATTGTTCTGCGTCATCTTAAGACGCATTTCCTGAATTTCTTTATCAAACCTATCAAAATAAATATTAATCAAAATTGAAGACAGACCACATTCTTGAGGAAACCCCTTCCCCAAGTAACACCCACCTAAATCAATTCTTAGCATGCCACAGTCAAATAACCTCTTAATCATACAAATCAAAATCCCGTCCTCAATTTTTTCACCAATGAATAAACACAATTTATCTACATTATGTTTACTAAAACTTTGGTAATTAAAGGAAACAGAAAACCACCAACTAGGATTCTCTACATAATTCTTAAGGTACCTAATTGCAGTATGTCTTCCCATACCAACACGCCCACCATAAGAGAAGGTCACAAACCTCTCATCATAAACAACTTCAAGTACCATCCGAATAGCTTCAATCAAAACCTTCAATTTTAAGTTAGGCAAAACCAGAGACTTGCCTCTCTCCTTTCCTTCAAATTTGATGCAATGAGACTCAATATCAAACGCGTTTTCTCTGATTTCACGACCCATTTCCTCGATGGAGAAGCACTTGGAGACAGAGTGAAGAAGTGATGAGTGAGAGGAGAGAACATTGGCCAGATTTTGGCAAGCAGTCAGAAGGACAGAGGGTAAACAGATGACTTTTTGAGTAAAGTTGGAGAAGCTGCCATGAGAATATTGACTGAGAACCAGGGCTTTGAGCTGAGGTTTAGTCAAGGGTTCAGTTGGGTTTGGGTTAGAACTAGAGATTATCGGAAGAGATTTTGAGTATGGTTTGAAGGAAGAAGAAATCGAGAGCATGATATCATATCTTCTGGTTCTTTTCAGATTCATAAGCATTGAAGCAACACAAGAGAAATAAAGCAGAAAACAATCTGACAGTAGATAGAACATGTGCCTGAAATGCAATAGAAAAGACATCCAAAAGCTTCAGTCAATCATTTATTTAAAAGCCTTTCTTAAATTGAATTATTTGAAGTTAACAAAGTCAAATTTAATTACCTTTCACAGTTCAGCACTTGGATGGTTGAATAAAATAGCAAACTTCATTATGTGCAATATCCTTATCCTTTCATCTGTTTGGAATAAACTGAGTAAGAAATTAAATGATCCTTTTAACATAACCATATATTTTTCAGTGCATAAAAGTAGAGTAGTCCAAATACTTATGGCCCATTAGGGAAATTTTCATTAAATTCTTATCCTACGATTTATACTTGCTATAAACATATCTTTTATGTTCCAACATATTTTCTGTGTATGTATGACGATGCCATTTCTTTTGGCATATAAAACAAGATCATTATTTTCACAGTTGAATCTTTTTGCCGCTATTTTGTACTTTTTAGGAAACAGAATTCCAGCTTATATTCCCTCAAGCAGTATTTAGAATTTGATCAAGGAATTCAACCTAGGGTAGAAATAATTCAAGTACACAAATTTGATCTCATTCTACATACAATAAGTGTGCTAATAATAAAGTAGAAAACAATTGAATAAAAATTAAATGAGAATTGAGCCAGAGACATTAAATCAGTGAAAAATTCAATATGCATGTCTACAAGTCAGTCCAAGTTAATGCCATCAAAGAAACCCTCAATTGAAAAGATAAATAGTAATTATGGTCTTATACCAACAGTTTACCCCAACCTCATATATTGAATCTTGCTTTGTACCCCAGGATTTTCGTGACGTGTTAGAAAGCTACAAAAATTCCATAGCCACCTCTTTTGGAATTGTGATGTGGTTTGCAACATCTGGACATGTTTGTTTGATACTTTTGAACTTTCTAGGTATACGCTTCTCATATTGAGGCATCCATTTCTTTACTCTTTGTAGGAGGAAAGGAGGCCAAATCTTTGTAGCATAGGGCCCTTTTAGCTGCATTGAGGATAATTTGGTTAGAGAAAAATATTTCCCAGATCATTCTTCCCCTTATTGCTTCTTTAGAACAGGTTATCTTTTTAGGTCTCAATGTGGGTTAAAGCGCATGGGCATTTCAAAACCTAGTTTTTGTCTGTTCTACATAGAGATTGGTCAGCTCTTTATTGATTTTTCTTGCTTCTTCCCTCCTCTTTTTTTTGTTCTCTTTTTTTTTTTGGTTGATTTTGTCAGTCCTCCATTGACGCACTTCTCTTTCTGTTTTAATAAAGCTTCTTTATATATATATATATATAAACCAAAACCCAAAAAATAACCACATTTCGCATGGTCTCTTGAGAACAAAGATCTCCTGTACTTAAAACTATATGAGCATGATATAAATATGCAAGTGTTAGTATAAAAAACCTAAAAGTCACACTAGCAGCAACTGAAAACAGCAGGATAACAACTTAAAAAACAGAAACCTTGAATCAGAAATTGTCCCTATTCAATTCTCAACAGCAGGATAAGCCAGTACAACAAAAAGTCCACTTCAAGCATTATGTCAATCATAAGGCACATATATTTATCCTGCTGGAAAGGTGCAACACTTTCAAGGATACTAGAATTTCAAAGGAACATTTACTCAAACAGTTTGGGGGCGAACATCAGTTTACGCACCATGCGAGGGTCCAACTTTCGTCTATCCTTTACTAAAAAATACGCAAAACCTAAGATCATCGCTTATGAACAATACGCCTAAGATATAAGTAAATTCCAAAAGCTCATTTTGGTCATGCGTATAAAGAAACCAAGATTTCACCACTCCACTGTGCCAGTTTACAAATCAAATTCAACATAACTAAATCAGATTTGCTGTCTGAATCAAATGAATAATAGTTGCAACCGAATCTAAAATGAAAATAACTTATCTATTCCTTTTTATCACGCTATTTCCATGCACGGCCTGTTAATCAACAAGCACTGCAATTAGAAACTTAAGTACGTATTCGAAAGAATGAGAGTAAACCGATCCCTGTACCTTTTGGAAGCATTAACAGGACTGCCGCAAGACATGTATGAAAGTGAAGAAATATAAGGAGTTTAAACCAAGCAGGAGCACCCCTCTATTAAAGATAGAGCCTTGGCCCTAGTCTTCCACAAGCAAAGCCATACATCTTGTTTTGCTACTACCGCTAGCTAAAGAAAAGGCAAGCAAATCCGGATATTCGTTCGATAAGCCCAGTACAGTAGAGAGAAAGACAGCCCTCGTGGTGGGGCTTTGGGTTTGTAGATCGTGCAATGAAATTGGACAGACAAAATTTAGAAATGAAGAACACATTTTTTTTTTCTGGAATAGATAAAAAGGATCCGCGCGCGGCTCATCTTCTCGTCAGAACGCCATGCGGATTGGATTCTGGGAAAGTTAAGGAGAAACCAATCCTGGAAAATTCCTCAAATCTCCTCCTTTTATCGCTCTCCTCTTCCAAGAATCTCTTCTCCTCAAAGTTTTCTGCCCCGTGTTACTGAAAATTCTGGAGTATTTTTCCGGCGTCTCGTGTTTTTCCCGCGCACATTGTAGTCGTGAAAGGGGGGATTAGCGTGGCAAGATTATGGGCTTTAGGCTTATTGGGCCTGGCTGGATATTTATTTACATCACCATTCTTAAGATAATTTTTTAAAAAAAAATCGTATATGCAAAGTGTCAATTTAAAAAATAAATATATATATATATATGATCATAAATATTAGTAATTTATTATCATATTAATTATTATTTTTAAATAGATATAAAAAAAATAAAAAATAAAAAATCAAGGTGGAAACTATAAGCACACATTGCATGCATGATTTAACCAACGTCAAACATCAATATAATATCATACAATAAGATAAAAGCTTATATTACAATGTCCGTGCTAAAATCATAACGTATATTATAAGCTTTTATCTAATCATTCATTAAAGTATACATTTGAAGGAAAATATGGAGCCAACAATGGTTATCTCACACACACACACACACACATATATATATCTTCAAAAATAATTTCAAAACCAAACTATATAGATGTAATCTAAGAATGACATCGGGATGGGTTCAAAACGTATTTTATTAAATTTTAAATTCGATTCGTACATTTAAAAAAGATATCCGAACTTATTTTGAATCAAAAATAAATTTAAATTTTTTTAATCTATGTGTTATTTTATACAAATTTAACATGATTATTTTATTATATTAATATAAATATAAAACATATTTGTTAATATATATAATAATAATATATGTTAATTATATTTATTAATATAAATATAAATATATTTTTACCCATAATGAGCCAATTTCCAACGAGTTCTAAGATGCCAAACCAGAATCGGCTTCCCCGACCTGACCCCTCTTCTCACTTTTAACAAATATATATTTAAAAATGGCTGACCGGCTACCGTCTGGCGGCCATTAAATTGACATTCAGAATTAAGTATTAATTTCGGCAAATGGCCATTTTATATTATCTTTTATTTTCTATTTAAAAAATTGAACTAAATTACCTTTTTTTTATATTTTAATTTTATTAATCAAATTGAACCAACTCAACTGTTTTATTGACTGTATAGATAACCTAATTTTGTTTTATCTAATTATACATACACACACATATATGTATTTGTGTATGTATTTATGTATTACTAATGGCAACAAAATCACTTAATTAGACCGGGCCCGGAGGTAGTTGATTTTTTTATTTAGACGCGGGCATGTCTAATTTATACTTCAAAAGTTTTACATTCTAAAAACATATACTTACTCCTTTTATTTTTAAAATGTTCTTTATAAATTAAATTTTAAAATTACCATATTACCCATATAAAATTTTTCTTTAATTAAAATATTAATCAAGTAATAAATTATATTTGAAAATCAATTTAATGAATATGCAGTGTAGAGAAAAAAAAAAAACCCCCCAAATTTATTTTTATGTAAGTAATAATGATCAATTAGTATAATTTTTTAAGAATATTACTTAATATATGATATATTTTTGCATGTACTGCACCAAATTAAAAACAAAATGTATGTTTTTAATTAAAATAATATTTAAATTAATTATTAATTTAAAATTCATCTATTTCTTCATGGTGGGACTCCAATATCTTTAAAAACAAGTAATATATGTATATAAAGAATTCAGTTGGAGTTCTTACACAGCATCTTCTATAGCAACTTTCAATTGATGTTGATTTATGTAAAAGCTCGGATCTCTATTAGGGATTTTGAATATATAACTCAATAATGATCAAATAAACAACACTGAAATTTATAATTTATCGAAAGCAAATAAAGTTTAGGGTTACATTTTTTGCACGTTTACCTAAATTGTCAAATAGGGTTGCAGAAATGTCCTTAAAACTTAAACATAAAAAATATAAGAAAAAATAAATATAATTAACTTTTACTCGAAACTGACAAAGCAGAAGAAACAATCTTTTAACTAATTTCTTGTTGTTTAAGATCTGAGTATTTGTCGTCTTAATTTGAAATAGTTAATAATAAAGAAAAACAAGTATGATTAACTTCTACTCGAAACTGACGAAGAAGAAGAGACAATCTCTTAACTAGTTTCTTATTGTTCAAGATCTAGGTCTGAAATGATTAATAATAAATAAGTGAGCTACACTAATTTAGTAAGAATATCAACGTCTTACCACTGATATGGAATCAAAATGTTGTAAAAAATATAACATAATAAATGGAGCTCATTCTTAATAAAACTTGAATACTAGTGCATTCATTATTCGTTTAACTAAAAACGTTAGTATTTTCTCGACTCACTTGTAAATCCTCAAATGTCATTTATTAAGATAAGAATCAGAATAGCAATCTAACAGTATACATTTTAAAGACATATAACAATTAACCTTTTGTTATTTCCCAAAATTAAATTTCTTACCTCATTCATCTCTATCATTTTACATTTTTCCTACCGGTATTGCTGAGGATCTATAAAGATCCCCACTACATGTAGACACGAACCTTTTCTCTATAATCAAACGGTTGTCTCATACCCATGTCCGGTAATTAGTGCAACAACACACAGCTACCTCAATTTTTTCTTCCGATATGAACGTAATTAAAATAATTTCCTACCTCGTCTGGTATGGGACTTCTCAGTCTCGTACGACTAAGGGTAACGCCTACGGTAGGGTTCACCCTATGTACCAAATCCGTACACTCCTTTTCAAGACACCCAGTAAGCTCCTTTCATTCAACATCATTAATTCACGCATATCTTTTTTTCTATTTACTATTTAGCCTTAAAAGACATGTATATATATATTTCAAGCAACACATGAGTACGAAATTCATATTTCAGAGTACGTGAGTGAAATAAACATCCATCATGCTGACAAAAACATATTCAATAGAACAACAAGACAACATAGATTAAGAAACTTTATCGCGCTAGCCATAGATTTAAAGCGAATGAATTAAAATAAATAGAACAGTAAATAGATAAGCATAATAAACGACTAAAGAAATAACTAATATAATTAAAACACAAAACAAGCATAGACTGACTGGTTACTAGCTCCAATGGCAACATGTACTTAATTAATTAAAGAGCCACCAATTATCTAAAATTTTTATTTATTATTAGTTTGACTTCAATTTAACCGTAACAAGAAAAAGGGGTGAGAGATTCTTACACTAGTTCGGTGTCCAACACACAGTCTTTTTCACTACAGTTCTTAGTTCTTAGATTTCTTGAATTTTTCTACTAAGATCGAAACGTATCTCAAAATAGCGAAAACGATAACAAAAGATAAAATCTCACGGGGTCGGGTTGGGGTTCCAGCGCGACGGTGCTATCATGCTCTGCCACCTGGTCCTCATTCTCCAACGGCTCCTCCTCTAAGTCAGGCCAGTTTCAGCTGGTTCTCAGTGAAAATCTATTTAAATCATGGTTATGAGATGTCTCTCTGCTAAAAGAGGGAAAAAACTAAAGTTTACCGGCGGTTTCGGCCTTCTGGTGCAGCAGCTCAGCTGAGCTCTACCATTCCTTCCTTGCGAGTTGTGGTTGTTTTCAGTTATTTTGTATAAAAAATGTGTTAGGCTGCCAAAGGGCGGAGAAATGGAAAGAATGAGAAGAAAAATCGTGCACATCGGTGCATTTTGGGTCTCTAGTGCGACGGTGCTGACGTCCTCCAGTGGCTGAGCTTCTCTTCTAGCCGCCCTTTTTCTTCTTCTCATACGAGGTGTGTTTGACTAGAGTTAGGGTTTCAATTGGAAAAATGTTTAAATACCCCCTCCCTCAATTTGGGCCGTCCATCTAAGCTCACGTGGATCATCCTCAGTAGTTCGATCGTATTTATTAGGGAAACAAATCTGGACCATTCGATCAAATACGTGTGGGCAATCCGATCACACTTATCTAAAAAATCAATCTAGACCGTTTGTTCGCATGGGAGTGAACGCAGGCCGTTCAATTGCCTTGACACACGATTCGTCTGCATGGAGCCCATGTCAGCGTGTCTGTCATGTGGTGCGTTCTGACTCGTCATGTTGCTGACGTGGCTACCCTATGTGACCCATACTTCTCTTTTTTGCAATTTGACCCATGTTTTCAAACTTTTTTTTTTCAAATATACCCCCTCTTTACTTACAGTTACGCCTTACTTTCTAAAATTGTTTACAAATTCGTTCAAAATTCATATATCTAAAAATAATAATTAAAATTAAATCCTACAATTTTTATTATTATTTTAAATATTAAATTACATTATTTCGAGTCTAAATATCGGGTTCAAGATGTTACAACTCTCTCCCCTCTTAAAAAAATTTGGTTCTTCAAATTGTTTGCCCCTAGTCAAATAATTGAGGGTACCTAGCCCTAAAATCTGATTCCAACTCCTAAGTGGTCTCATCTTGCGAGTGATTTTGCCATAGAACTTTGATAAAAAAAAAATTTATCTACAGTGAAGCGCCTTACTCCTTTGGTCTAAAATACTAACTGGTACATCCTCATAAGATAAATCCCCTGAAGTGGAAGTGGCTTGTAAGATAAAACATACGAGGGATTAGAGTTACACTTGCACAACATCGACACATAAAAGACATTATGAACTCTGAATAGTTTTGGAAGTAGTACTAGTCTATATGCAGATATTCCAATTCTGTCCAAAATCTCAAAGGGTTCGATTAACTGATTATTCAATTTTTTCC
>NW_019014531.1:464764-490541 GCF_000150535.2 Carica papaya
TAGCTCATCCAGCATTTGTTTCCTGTCTGTCTGTCATATTCCAGTAACTCGAGTACAGGCTTAACTTTTCTATAAGAGTTGCACTCATGCAAGTTCCATGACCTGAAAACATTTCTTTTATTTTTCAGGTTTTATTTGTCCGTTTGTACCACTCCTACCCATTGTTTGCATTCTCATCAACGTCTATTTATTGATTAATCTGGGGTGAGTATCTTGTTAATCCCTCTACTTTTAACTATTGTTCACCATTTTAAGGGAATCATGTCTCATTGACTTATCTCTCTTAGCCAAGGCAAATGGCTGCATAACTGAGCCTACGCCTCAATGATCTATGCTCCATAGATAAAATAACCTGTACCGAGTGGTGTAGTTTTTCTCATTCCTTGTTCTTCTCTAACATTTTCTAATACCAATTATCAGACCTGCCACATGGGCTCGCGTCTCGGTTTGGCTCTTAATTGGGGTGCTTGTTTACGTATTCTATGGCCGGAGTCACAGCTCATTGCTGGATGCTGTGTATGTGCCTGCAGCTCATGCCAATGAGATTTATAGCAGTTCCGGGGATTCTTTGGCTTAGTCACAGAAGGCATATGATTTCAGCTTCTCAATAGTTTTAGAAAGATAATCTTTTATTGTATGCTTGAAATCAATCAAAACCTCCCCCTCCCTCTCTTCCAACCCACTATTTTTACTATCATAATCTTTAATAATTAGTTCCAGGACTACTGCTCATCTTTTTTCGTTTTTTTTTTGTATATTATATAAAAGATATATATTCGATTAGGGAGGTGGTTGAAGAATCAAAACAGTGTAAATAGTTTCAGAATTTCAAGATTGGAAAAGATGGTTTCTTTTAGTTTTTTGTTTAACTTCTGCATATATTTCGTTTCAAGTTCATGTCTTTTATTCAAACAGAATGTACGCTTCTCATTACAGAGGTGGCCCTCGTCAATATATATATATGGAAGGGTAGACTCTGTAATTCAACCAGGTAATTTCCATTATTTCAAGCTAGCTCAGCTCAGTTTGCTCGTTCTTCTTGTTGGTCCTGTTCTTAAAACGGATCTTCTTATGACCTTCGTACGTATACATATATATGTTGTAGTTTCCCGGCAACTTTTTTCAGACCAGAGAATTGTTTCCCATGCTCATACATGTGGATTAATTAGGAAACGGTAAAGCCCCTCATTTTCATAAATGTAAAAAAAGTTTAAAAAACAAATACTAAATTAATATGTATATTAAATAAATAAAATAACTGAATTAAAATAAATATTTTAAAATAAATTTAGTTCTATGTCTCTTGATTTGTAAAATAAATTATTATATTTAATTTACTTTATTTTTTAAACTAAGAGCAATATTGTCTTCCTATATAGGTTATAAAAGGTTACAACTAGAAGTACAGGTAGTTTCAAGTAATTTGCTCTTTATTTAATAATAAAATATAAAAAATTAACATTAATAATTTACCAACTGATTGATTTTAATTAGTTTGTATAAAAATATTAAAGAATTGCTTAAAAACAATATAATATGTATATTTATATATATATCCTCTATGCTAACAAGTCTCAACATTCTTAATAACTAGTTAATCATAACTTTCAACCAGAAAAACAAATTCTTACAGTAAAGCACATGTATACTTAGATTTATACAGAGCATAAATCACCCAGTAATTATTTAGTCATACTTTAGTCCAAAGATTAGAGAATTTCAATGTAGTATGGCCAATCTAATTAAGGAAGATTAGTAACATACTACATGAAAGAGTTGATTAACAACAGTAGTCTTGGAAGATTCTCAAGAATCAATGTCAATATTCCACCAAGCACAAACATTATAACAAAGGCTATAAATATTCTCCCCATGTATATCAAACTGATTCCTGGCTTCAAAGCTTTATTTGCAGGTCCGGAACCATCCGAACCCTGTCCAAGAAAAAGAGACGCAATACATCAATCCAGTACATGAAACAGTCGAAAAGCAACAAATTGTTTCCACAACCTGTCTGGTTCGTAAGTAAAGCAACTAGGAATTCAAGTTAGGGAATTGTAATTCATTACCAATTTCGACAACAAATACGGGAGCATGCATGATATAAAAATGAAGGCAACTGAGATACTTTTGGCTATAAATAAACCTAGTACTGTCATATAGTTGCTTTGGCAACCGACCTGAGTTGAATTCTCTTCCATGAATTACCTTCCACAAAGACCAGGATTAAGAAAGAGCTCTAAGAATGCAGTAAATGCTGCAACACTGCCCAACGATTTAAGTGATATGAGTAAACAACATTTCACAACCACTTCATGGAAAACTAAAAAATGGCAAACCTCTTCCCAGGCCGCATAAATTTCTTTGAACCCTCCTACAGAAATCTAATTTCCTCATTGCATGCATTGCCCACAATGTGATGCCTACAGGCTTTCATGTTTTTTGTCAGTTCTACTAACTAAAATATAGATTAATCCCAAGACGGGAAAAGAGGTGAGACCAGTCGGTAGTAGTTACAGAACAACAGCAGGTTCATGAGAAAGGTAAAAACTAAAAATAGTAGTTTCATTACCACGAGTCAGCGGATTACATATAAAAATGTACCATGTTATTCTTGTAAGAAGCACATAATCGACAGTTTGCTTAGTGAAAGAGTTAATAGACATCCAGTCTACATCTAAACTTTTGCTCCATCTTTTCAAAAGCATGCTTAGGCCGATTGTGGAATGTGTGCATTTAATAATAGCCATAGTACGTAGCAAATCTCCTGTTGGAACAAAAGCATCTATATCAAAAGGACTAAATAACAGTGCCAGATTAACGTCTTACTAAGCCAGAGGATAACAGAGAAAAAGAACTCAGCTAAGGAAAAGTATCCCCTAATTTATTGCCTAACCTATGAGTATGTGAAGCAGTGAAAGGTTCTCAGAGCTGTATTTTAGAACAAAACTTTCCTACTAGCATGGAGTTGCATCATGTTATATTTTTGTTGATATAGGCCTGAACTGCACAAGAATAGCTATTACTACTGGGATCAGACCTAAAAAGAACAGGCAAGGGTTCCTGATTTATCCATTCTTGAGCAAAATGTAAGTTCTCGTCAGTGACAGGTCATTTAGTCAGCTTCTTTTAGGAAAAATGATAACCTTGAAACCATTTATCTCCCACTTAACAGTAACCTCAAAATCATCCCATATTCAACTAAACCCTACCTGGTTAATTTTTGCAAATTCTGACAGAGAATTCTATTCCAAACTTATAACTGAAACAAGGAAAAAAAAAAATTATACCTTTACAAGAGGAACCCGCGCCGGAATAAATTTAATTCCTTCTCCCTTCGTAATTCCTACATCAAGAAGCCATCAAGGATGATTAGGGCAACATACAAGCAACTTAGGCACAAGTCATAATATGAAACATAGTTCATATAAGAAAAAAATAGCATAGTTACCGCCATAATCAACTTCAGTAACTGTCTGTAACTTCCAATCACTGCCATAGTCAACGAGAACCGCATCAGGGCCAAAAATGATGGGTTCTTCCTCTTCTTTCACTGCTTCAATATGGGAAACCAAAGGAGACCCAATATCCAACTTCCTATTAATCAATGATACTGCGAATCCTGCCTTTGTGCCGGCAGCAAATCGGCTTTTCTTCCCAAAACTTTTGCATCTAACCTCCAAAAACTACCAAACACATCGAACTGAAATCAAAATCCCATGAAAAGAACGTAATAAAACGCAATACCAATTACGTTAACAACTAGTATTATATAGAGTTTTGTACTTGAACTTTCTCGCTGCAATTGAAATTGACCCCTTCACAAATTGAACTGACATGAAAACAATTTTACAACCAAACAAGAACACAAACAGAGATAGAGAGGAGAAGAAGAATAGAGGGTTACATGAGGTTGATGTGGAGAATTTGGGGAAGCTTCTTCTGCCATGAGAGAAAGAGAAAAAGAGGGTTTTCGACTTCAGTTTTGTTAGACTGCGATTTCTATGGCTGTACGCTTAATAAAGATGGCAAGTTTAAGGACATTCTCATCTGCCTCGGGAGAGTTTTTCATCCCGTAGGAAATAACAAGGCAGGTGGAAGCAGGATTCTGGTTTCATCCCTTGTTGACTACTTGATATCAATTAAAGAAAAAAAAATTACTACATCATTATCTTTTGTTATCTTCTGTATAATGAAAGGAAAAGAGAGGATTTTTTCGTCTGTTTTTTACTCCTCCATGCGGCTGTGCAGAGAAATCTTTTTCTTGATTATGTCAGGGCCGGTTGTTTATTTTTATAAATGGCATGCTTAATTACTCTTTTTCATCGTTAGGTAAAAGATTATATTTGGATAATTACTATTAACCGAGATTACCCAAATTAATTTATCTATAATTAAGTTAGACTTTTTATTCCCATCCCCCTCGTAATACCTAGTATACAAAAATATTTATCTCCCAGTACTCTCTCCAGTACTTTTACAAGAGTAAAAAAAAAAAAAAGTAACGTGTTTGTGACTATCTCAATTAAAAAAAATTTAGTCGTTAGAAAATATAATAAATTTATTAAAATTTAATTCAATTCAATTATTATAATCTAATTAATATAAGAATAAGTTAAATTTTTAATTCTATTGAATTAAATATTATAAATTGATCATTATCAGTTTATATAATAAATTATAAAATGATGAATAAATTATTATATTTTTAATAAATTTAATTTGTTTTTAGTACAATTATAATTTATATATTATGTTTATTTTAAATAAGAGTCAGAACATCTACCTTTAACTTGTTAAAGGTGAAGAAGTATCATCTGAACTAAAAATTAAGTGCAGGAACTTTATTCTTTTAAGTATCTTGATTATATAAAACAATAATAATTAGAAATATGGCCTGGAGAAGAAGAAAAAAAAAATCTAAACATGGGTTTTACTAGGATTACACATGGTGGTGGAAGAATGGTGAAAGACAAAAAAGTTAAAAGAAGAGAATAATGCTGAGAACTAATGCCACCCTCAAAGCATTTTTGTGATGGTCTGAACTATGCTGTTGTCATTCTTACTAATGGATTGCGTTATCTCTAGTGGTAGAAACCTACTCCTTATTCAAAATAAAATTCCACATACATAATCTGTCTTCATCTCCACAATAGAGGATATATGCAAAGAGAAGCAGTTCCACTCTGAAATTAGAATTTCCGGAATTGGTTAAACTGCCGTTATCTTATAATAAACTTATATCGTACTATAATACACCCGTAATACTTATTTTAACATATTTATGTAGCGATTACATAATAAACAATAATACTATCACTACTAACGCGCACATAAACATAAACAATCACACCAGATTATTGACTTTCTTTCTCCTTCCGTAAACCTGTGGATGAAGACCTATTTTGTTTCTAACATATATTACGTGATTTATTTTCGAAAGATGATGCCGATAAAAGGTCAAAAATATGTGTATGGAAAAAAATTGGCAGAAAAGCATCGCACAGCAATGTGATATGGCTCACACAAGCATGACGATGCATGTGTCGTGTGAGACATTCTGCCACTATTTTTCAACACCGTTGCTGTTTGGTCCGAAAAATTATTTTCTACTCCTGCAATGAGGCATCTGATTGCTGAAACAACATACATCTATATCCCACTATCAAAATCTCCAGCGGATTCATTTGTTATTCTTAAAAAGCCTAATAAGGGAAAGAAAGAAATTAAGTTATGCAAGAACAGATACTTTAACAGACCAAAAAATGTCTACAGTAACGTACGGGAAGCTCTATATAACATGGCAGCACACAAAATTATGGATCATAGATATCTATGTCCTGGCGCTATCTGGGAGCATGACATAGAAACATCATGGGCAAGGATGTTGCAGTACTCTTCAGCCAAATGTTGCAATGAGGAAACTCTTATAAATGCTCATAAACTTGGCCACAAATGCTGCAAAATCCACAAAAAACCAAAGGCCATTAGAAAGCTGTCAGGCCAGTTGCGATGCAACACTAGCTTGTCTCACCTGATACCTGTATTAAATATTTCTATATGATTTCAAAGCTAATTTATGCTAAGCTGGTACTAATATTCAAGAGGATTAGAAGGGGGGTAAATCAGTATCTCCTTTAACTATACAGTTTATTTTACCTGGATTTTTGTTTTTATTGAGGAGATTAGGACATGCTAGGTTTCTATTGCAAGAAATGCAAACTTTAGCAATGTTAGAACAGTTAAGGCTTACTTGATAACAAACAGCCATTAAAGGTGCATGGTAAATAATCTTATTTGAGTTCTGCCTGAATCCTAAATTGTTCTTCCCCACAATTAAAAGATGACAGTCAATTTTTTTAAATTCCTTCTTCCTTTTTATGTTTAAGTTGTGGCAATGTTTATTTTTCATAAAGAAGAAGGCAATTAGAACTTCTGGTCCCTGCTTATCTAAGAACTACATCCAGCATCATCCATGAAGGACAGTACATCCAACTGCTTTAGTTTCCTCCATCATAAGCAATTCAATTGCCAAAACATAATAGATCTTAGAATGTTAAGATCTTTATAAATTATACAATGCCCAAACAATTTATTTTGGAAGGATAGGATCCACGTGAAGGCTATATTTGGAGAAAATCTAGAATTTTTGTTAGTTTGCAAATCAAGTGTTCAGTAGAGTACGACGAAAATCCTCCAGAAATGATAAAACTTGGCCTCATGAAGTTTCATAAGGAATTCCATATGAAGCTAATTTCTTTCTACCTTCTAATAGAATTTACATACTTTTCTAAACTAAGTGTAGATTTAAATAAATTCCACAAAATTTCTCAATTTGTTCCAAATATGTCCTAAATGAATGCGTAAATCAACAAGGAGATATTGTTGCCAGGATACAATACAAAAAAAAAAGTAAACAAAGGTGTGAATTAGCGATGCTGACAAGTGGCAATTGGTTATTATCTCACTTCCAGCAAAGTAATATCACTTAGAAATGAGGAATAAATTTACTGCACCTATAACAAGAATGTAATGCAGTATTGTGCATGCTTACATTAGAATATTCTCAAGATAATTTCTATATACCTTCAATGTGAAATATGGCTTTTTGTCCAAGACGCATCCTATGTTCCTGTGAAAAAGTAAGAAATTGCTTAGCATAACAGCATTCTAGGAATGGTCACCACATCTAATATAAAGCTGCCAATGTGAGTGTCTCTAGAGGAAATTTTCATGCAACAAACAGTTCAAGAAGCCTGTCCCCTTCACAGTGTAACATTCACTACAGGAGATTTTCCAATGCTTTAAAATAAATCAGAGTTGGCCAAGAACTACCAATAAAGGTAGCAGCTTGACAAAAGATCAGTATCATCCTAATTGCAATAACAGTTGCACATACTTTGTCAGAGAATAAAATGATAAAAAAATTTCTCCTTAACATCCTATCTCACACATTGATAGTGCATAAAAAATCTTTTGTACTTTGGCTTAACAAGCAAGAGCACAATAACACTTCTAAGCAAAGAGCCTAATGTTTTTTCCTCAGGTAAAGAGCAATAGGCTCCTTATAATAACAATAGTATTAGAAAATGGATACTCTCAAAACCATACAATAGAATTTGTTTGACTTGTATCTAATTGATTGATTGTTAAATTTTCATGAGTTAGTCTTTCCACTTGCAAAAGGGACAAGGCCAAAATGGGTGACCTTGTAATGTCTCAAATCCTGTATCCACGGGATGAGAGAAAATATATTGATATGAGCATGTATCACTAAATGATACTATCAACATAATTAGCATTTTTTGGGTGATCAGTTGATAGTACTAAAAATTCCTCCATCAAATGATGGAATAAAAGTATTAATATAGCTGATCGTGACTTATGTCTTTTTCCCACCCCCTAATTTGTGTAGTTCACTTTTTATTGGAGTTTGTTTGGGTCATGTTATCATTACGTAGACAATAACTTAAGTGGTTTTCAGTGTATGGAAGACCTTCGTAAAAGGGGAATGATGTCAATGAAAAATATCCTCAATTGGGGACGAAAGGATGCTTTAATTTATTGGCTTTGAGGCAAATACAAATTGGGAGTCTACATTATCCTAACTCCTAATCACATAACAATTGCACTGGAGGGTATGAAATCATGAATTGGCCTAAAACAAGGAACACAAATGTAGAGTACCTGATCAGACCCTTCATAGCAAGAAGATCAACATGATAGCAAATAACTCACAAATATTGCTGTACTTACATAATATGCAGCCCAATGGCAGATTTCGTGCTTTAGCTCGGCATCCAGTTTCTTCAGTAATTCATGAAGCAGCCTCTGAAAGATAAAATAGAAACATTTCTCATCAAAGAGAAAAAGGTATTACACAATATAATGGGGACTGGAGTTTCTTTACCTTGAGTATGATCTCTGGTGGAATACAATTAACCAGCAATTCATATACCTTTCCACGCACCTGAAACAGCCTAGAAGCATACAGAAAAGAGTCCCAATAAAGAATTTTTAGCAGAATGAATGTGAAACCACATTCAAGTTATCTGTACCAATGGAAGTATCAGACAATTCTTTAGTACAAATCAGGACTGCAGTTTTTCTAACATTTGCTCTCTTTCAAAAGAATGAAAAGTATAGATGAGGACTAATCCATCCCAGTTGCATTGCATTACATTTGCAATTGTTTATTTCCTTTTGCAGATCCAGCAGGACTTGAACTCGTAGATTAATAAATAAATACGAATGTAATGAAACAAATAAGCTACGGAAGGCTGTATTAATGCACATGTTGATAATATCATCAGAATAAGATGCTCAAAGATTGAACCTTTTAGGACTTTGCTCCTTCATCATGTCGGTTGCTATTTCGGCAACATATTCCTCCCAGTCCATTGGAGGTATTGTTTGGTTACTTGTAAATGGGTACCTATAATCATAATGCAATAGGTATGCTAACTTAAAAGCTGTTAATTGGAAAGTAAAAAAGAAAAGGAACTAACTAGTAAAACAACATTTCTTCCTATACATAAAAGGTAGCATGGAGCTTAACTGTTGGACGCGACAAGTCTCAAATGATAATATAGCTCTCCTCAGACTCCTAGCTGATTTTTCTGTGATACGAGCAGCAAACCCAGGAGGAAGTTGCAGCCCTTCTTTCTTTCCAACGAACTCCAACACACCTACAATCTGATATAAGAGAATTTCATAAAAGTACTTTAGATGAGACAAACAAACAAATGCCATTAACAGTGGGGGACTTAATCTACTACATGCACTGTAATAAAAGTTCATGTTAACTTGAGAAAGTACTAAAAGACAATATGAATTTATTTTCATTTAAATAAATAGAAAACCTACAACTCCATGTCTCCTTCAAACTACATCTTTCCAGTACAATCCAACTTTAATTAAAAGCACAATGCATGTATAGATGAGACCAAAAGATCCTTGGATAATGCCAATCAATGATTTTAAAGTAAGGAGAATCAGCATGTTAATCAAATGCCTTGAAACCATTTCTTAGTTTTAGGAAAAGACATTATTCCAAATGATTTAGGCAGAAAGTTCACGACCATTTAGAAAGAATCCAGAATTTCAATTTGCTACTTGGAAAGTTGGTATCTATTGCAGTGAATTTATACACATTTTTTTGGGTCATCTGAAGTTAACAAACTAGCAACTTATTCATTCTGCATATACATTTCTTTTTAAAAAAATATTATTTATCAAATAATAATGAGGTTGTAAAATTTTCACAACCTGTTCTTCCGAAGGTGCATTTATGCGCACATTCAGACACCGAGACCGGATTGCCTCTGTAACCTTTGAAGAACTGTTACAGCACAAGATTAGCCGGCAAGATGCACTATATTTCTCCATTGTTCTTCGAAGAGAATGTTGTGCTTCTCGTGAAAGCTTGTCGACCTCATTGAGTACTAACACTGACAATACACAGATGTACATATAAATACCACAATTAACATAGACGTGGCAATGAAATAAGAAAAGAATAAAGCATGCTCCTTAAAACTATGTTCCTCACTGATGCTGTAATGTCATAGCTTTGGAGGGTGAACATATGTCAGGAAATGAAAATATGAGAAACGAAGATAAAACCATTAACAGAATAACAATAACAATTGAAGAGCAATGTTATCTCAAAAACAATTGAAGAGTAATGTCGTTAATTCTACATAACCATGAAATTATCTCACAAACAGCAATCAAAAGATAAGCATGAAAAGCATCAAATCGTGTTGATGTTAAACCATCAAACTAAATAAAATAAATACATAAAGATAGTGCTTGGTTTGTTGATGGCAGATAGACTAAGAACCTAAAATAATAGAGAGAATCTTCAATCATTTTTTTGTGTTGTTTACTTGTCCTTGTATTATAGTGAACTGCACTGATGACTTATTGGATAATCCCTCAATTTTCTGTCTCAATATTAGGAGATTAATCCTCCTAAAAATATGAGATACTAATTAGGGAATCCCCCTGATGTGAAAATTTGACTAGAGTTTTGTAATTAGTTTCTTTTTTTCGTCCTTTTTGTGTAACAGCTAGCATACTCCTCAATATACAAGAATTTAGTTATCTCTAAATTCTACATGGTACCACAATCCTTTTTTTTTTCCTGGACTTTTCTCAGTCTTCGTTGCCTTTTAAGGAAAGGAAAAAACCAAGGTTTCAACCTCGTTTTCCTTACCTCAATTTTGTTCCTGTTGCCATCACATTCTGCTCACATGTTCATCCCCTAAAACTGATGTAGGACAAATATGGCTCACATGTTCATCCCCTAAAACTGATGTAGGACAAATATGGCTGATTTGTCCATTTAGAGATTTGGAGACAAAAACTTGGATTGTACATCTAAAAAATCTTAAGCATCAAAATCAAGAATTTGACTAAACCACACAATCGGGAAATTGAAAGATTCACGAAGCATTTTTATTGAACGATTGAACGCTCTCGAGAAGTGAAATTGTAAAAGTATTGATAATGCTTTCTAAATAATCTTTACTAAATATGATTGAACTAAGGCTAAAACTAATAAATTAGAAATGTTATTCCTGATAAAAATTGAAAACTATTACTAATATAAATTGAAAAACTAGATACTAGTACAAATAAAGTTCTAAAGCAACTAAAACTATAATAATAGACTCCTAAAATTGTATAGTCCTTGAAACATACACAGATCCAAATTATGCCGGTTTACCAATCGATAGACGGTCTACTACGTACTTTTGTTCTTTCCTTGGAGGCAATCTTGTCACATGGAGTAAAAAGCTAAATATGGTTGCTCGATCAAGTTTAGAGCCAGATTTCATCTCAATATTTTGTGAATTATAGTGTTTCAAGATATATTTGGAAGATTTAAGGATCATATAGGAAGGGCCATTGAAATTATTTTACAAAACTAGTCTACTATTAATATTTCTCACAATCTAGTTCAACATAATAAAACGAGCAAGTAAAATAGGCATTTCATAGAGGAAGGTTAGGTAGTAGATTGATTTGTACTGCATACTTCCAATTGATTCATACTTGACACGTCCTCAACTAATGGACAACTTGCAAATGTACTAACAAGAGGACACAACAGTGCAACATTCCAAGGACTTATCTCCAAGATGGAAATAAAATATGCAGATTCACCAACTTGAGGAGTGTTGGAAAACCTCTCAATCTTCCGCCTTAATATTAAGAAATTAATCTTCTTAAAAAAATGGAATACCAATTAGGAAATCCTGTAGGTATGGAGATTTGAATTGAATTGAAATTAGGTTCCTGCTTTTTATATTAGTAACAACTATATGTACCCATGTAGATGCTCCTTCTTGATATGCAAGAAACTCAGTCTCTCTAAATTCCACATGACCAAATCTGCATTAGCAATTGAAATACTTCTAAATTACAAATGAAACTTAATATACATTTCAATATCTTGTGAATGTAGAGCAGCTTGTTACATTCTATTGATATAGAATTCAGAATACAAAAGTAAAAGTAATCTTCATAAGAAATCTATTGTTGGAAATGAAAATTGCTTAATAGAATGCAAAGTTTATCCCATTTTCAAGAAAACATATACTCTTCCTTGATCTTTAAAAAAAGGCAATGTGAATTAAAACAAGACAATCTATATTCCATTGTTAAAAATTTATACTTTTTATTTTAAAAACATATTTCATTATTAAAAACGTATGACACTTCAAGAATAGTATACCGAAGTCACCTTTATATCCTTTTTTCCCTTTTGTGTCAATGGGCCTATTCTTCGCCATCTCTTTAATTATCTCTTGAACTATATATCTGTCCTGAAAGCCTGCATCACTAGGAGTAAGCTCAACATGGTTCGTGCTTGATAATGTGGTCACTTCCAAATCAATATTTCTACTTCCAGCCTGAAATACAATTGGCGGAAAAATACCAGTAACTAAAGCAATAGAAAGGAGGACAAAAATAAGGGAAAAGAAATGCCATAGATTTACTACACTGTTTCTATCAGTTTTGCTCATGCTTTGCAATCCTCTACAATTTGACTATTTCAAGTTTGAACATAAAAGTAGGGAAAACATGACAAACATTCAGACAACTTATACCTTCATATGGCATAATTCTATATCAAACCATTCTATGAAGAAAAGATCAACAACACACAAAAGAAGCAAACATGGCCAAAGCTCAGAAACAACTAAAAGCTATAATTTTTCGTACAATATTTTCTTTCATTGAGAATTTTCTATAAAAAAAGATAATACGAGGAGCAGAAAGGTTACTTTTCCTATAACCACTATTCTTGTCAATTTGATGAAGTAATCAAATCTAAAGATGTACCTGTTGATGCTAGTTTCTCATGAAAAAGAATGCCTCAGATTCTACACAGACAAGCTCACTTTAATTGCGGACAAGCAACTCCCTTTTTTAGTCAAAGAGAAAGGATGGAACAAGCAATTTAACTTAGTATTTCGGTATGCCATAGGCATTGGAAATTAATTTCCTTCAGTTCAAGTACATTCAATAGAAATTACCATTCACACAGATTACATCAGAATACAAGGAAAATAAACTTTTTTTAAATAAAAAGTATGGTATATATCATTAAATCACAAGTACCAAGGGGGTGCCAACCCATGTACAAGATATCTATAAGATCCCCTAGATCATCCATAGAATAAAGACTCAAAACCGAAAACTAATGTCTGAAGCCAGATATCTAGCTCTAACCCTCTCAAACTCATCTTCACCCCTTCAAAAGCTCTCATGTTTTTTTCTTTTCACAGCACCCAAAATATAGCGAGGGGTATGAGACCCACATGTTTCCTTCCACCACATGTTTCCAAAAGGAAAAGAAACTTTATGATCCTTCACTATAAGTTTCAATATTAAAGATTTATTTTTAAAAAAAGTTTCAATATTAAGATGGAAAGGGTGAAACATACATCAATTTTCCATGTCCTGTTCTCCACCTTCACCTGCAAAGACATTGGAAAAATACTACTTAGTATCCACTTGGTGAACAGTAGCTCTTAGTCACTAGCAATACCAATAAGACAATTCTGAACCTTATGAAAAGGTGCCTTTTGTTCTAAATTCCTTTGGAAAAAGTTAAAAATTTCATAATTTAAGTTTCATATGTTCTTCTTTGTTTCCTCTACTAACGGGTCAGAATATGAAACTGCATTGGACAACGAGTACAAGAATCATAATTAAAAAGCTTTACTCTTTTTTCATTCGACTCACTAAGACTAAGACAACTGTCTGAACAAGGTAATAGAAACTCCCTAGCTTCTCCATCCCAAACTTACCTATCAGTTAGTTCTCACATTAGCCAAATGGGAAAAATCAAAATCACCAAAAAGGAGGAAAATTGAATTAGTGGGAATACTGAAAATGATACCTTTTCAGCGCTGGGTCCAAAAATTTGTCTGAGAAGCGCCATGATTAGGGTTTTCTTGCCCGAACCACTCGGGCCATAGAAAAGCAAATGTGGGCAATCTTGCTCCGAGACCTGCACAAAAGACGAGATATTTAGGGGCAATTACGTACCAGAAAGCCTAGAATTGGACCAAAACACAGAAATAAGCACCAATTTTATGCGCTTAAGTATAGCAGTACCAGTTTCTTGAGGTTCTGGGCGATATCTTCATGGACCATAATCTGGTCTAGCGTTTTCGGTCTGTACTTGTCTACCCACAGCATCTTCTTCAGAATCTCACACACTGCCACCGATCTGCCACAGAATGAGCGCAGAAGTGGCGGGAAATAGAGCAAACAGTAAACTGAGGGTTTTTATAGGACAGATGAGATCAAGCATCTTTTTTTAAAAAAAAAAAAATCAATCAATTAACTTAATTTTTTAATTTTATGAACAAAAAAGTGTTTAATTTTTTTTATTCATAATTTTGAGCAATTAATTTAATGATTAAATGCTTAACATTTCTATTATATTTACTTGAGTGTCTGATATTTATGATTGTATTTTTATGTGATTATATCAAATCTAATGTTATAAGCTATCCTACTTTATTTACAAACATCATAATGACATATTAAATATATAAAAAATACAAAATTTATAAATAAATAAAAATATCTTAAAATTAAAAACAATATAAATCTAAGTCATTATTACTATCTCATTTTTCACTCTATATTTTAATTCATAATAAAAATATAAAATGATGAACGCAGTGAAAATAATTATTATAATCTTTTTAGTTGGATTAGTGTTACAATAATTTTTATTTTAATATTTAATATTATGTATTTTTATGTGTTTTTCTATATATGATGATCTAATTTTTGTATATCGGACACTATATCAAATTATACTAAATTAAAATTATTAATTGATAGAGATACTTAATAAAATATAATAATTAATATCAAGAATTTGATTAAATTTATCGAAAAATATTGAACACTCAATTTCTTAAAATAAAAAATTCTAGATGTGATTGAACAAAAACAAAATATTTGCTTAAAATAAAACTTTTAAGTATTTAATTGAATAAAATGTACAAATTTAGGCACATAAAGTTGCATTTAGACATAAAAATAATGATAACAATCACCACTGGTTCATGAGAAATCATATTTAAATTTGATTGATTAAGAAAAAAAAGAGAGAGAAACAATATTTATTAAATTCAATATAAAAAAATAGGAGTCTAACTAGATTTTCGTGTTAAATAAGATAATATCAACTATGAGGTTTAGTCTTAAAAAAATATTAATTTATTTACAAAAATATCAAAAAAATTTACTAGTGATCTACTGTAAATCGGATAAAAACCGAAATCATCAAATCCGACATAATTTATATAACAACTCCGCAAATATTCAAATAAAATAAATTATAAATTAAGTGCGGAAGCGTAATAAATATTCAAGATTTACATTCCCTACACAATAATTTAAAGAACTAAATAGGGCTGCGGATTTCAGTTTTAAAAAAAATACAAGAAATAAGGAAATAAACGAAAATTAAAGAAAACTAGCGTATACTCGCAATTCTCTTGCGGTTCGGACTCTGAAACTTGGTTCTCTTGATCTAAAATTGTTAAATAAAGAATGAACTACACTAACCGGTTAAAACATTACATTATATCACCGACACATAAATAAAAGTTGGTAGAAAATAAAAAAAAAAACACTAATGGAGTACTAAATTTAACAAATTCATTTATCAATCATAAAATCATTTACCGTCCACTCACTATAATGGAATTTATAAAAACAACCTATAGAGACAATAACATTATACAGATCATGATTTGATGTATAATCAGCAACATAGCACATATTATAATTCTATAACCATTATCAATAAATCAAACAATAACTGTCACTTTTTTTACCAGCCTGCTGGTATTCATGGGAGTTCATAGGGATGTTCTCGCTACATGTGAACCATTTCATTTAACATTCTCAATTACGGGCCGTTCCCATACTCCGTTTGGTATGAGCACCAATTTACTAAATTTCAATACTCCGTCCGGTATGAGGGTGAAGCGTGCCGTCCCTATATCTCGTTCGGTATGAGTACTAAATTGTCAAATCTCCATACTCCGTCCGGTATGAGACAACATTCACAATATGGTTCCCTATATACCCGATCCGTCCACCATCTCCCAGAATTTTCAGTAAAGCTGTCGTTTTATCTATTCATTTTATCACACAATTTTTACCGTTTAACTTCTATTTTTTTCTAATTCAACAGTAAACACATACAATAAACCATACATGCATTCAAAGCCATAAAATCAATTAATATGGTACTATCATGCATTTAAACTGTAAAATAATCAATAAAGCAATAGTAAAGAATTTTCGGTTCTAGGTTCATTAGCAATTCATAATTAATTATGAACATTTTCTAAATTCACACAAAATATTATATTATTATTTATTTAGACTTTAATTCTATGATAGGGAATAAGGTGAATGATTCTTATTCAATTTGATACCCGAAAAGCCAAAATGTTCGACTGCACCTACGGGCGATTCTCGGATTTCCTAAATTTTTTTTTTTCGGAAATTAAAACGCGATAATAATACCTACAAATGTTCCAAACAAACCCAAAATCAGTCCCATGACCCACTTGGCCAATTTTAAAATTCCGGCACTGCGGCTCCGTCGTGCTCCGGCGACGGTCTACCTTGGGTAAGCTATTTTTAGCTGTTTTCAGTTGAATTTGATCGATTTTGCATCAATCCATGTGAAAAAATACATTAAATGGCCTCGGTTAGCCCAAAAAACACAAAAAACTGAAACTTACCGGCAGCTCCTCCGGCTTACACTGCGGTTGAGTATTTTGCTCCAGTTAACTTGTAGAGAAGGATACGGTAATCACAACGGTAGAAAAATTACACAGAACAGGAATCGGGAAGGGCCTCATTGGAGACGTTTTGTGGAATTGCGGCACTGCTGGGCTTTGCCCACATTTTTAGGTCAATCGGCTGGTCCTTTTGCTCCAATTTGACCATAAGTGTGTTTAAAATTGAATTTTGAGCAAAAGGAGAAATTTTTACCTTTTTTGGCGGGCTTCGGTGGTGTGGCGAGTGGTTGCAGTCTTCTTCTCGGCGGCCAGGTCTTCTTCTCCTTCGAGAGGGTTTGGCGGCTAGAGTTAGGGTTTGGTATAGATGAGAGTTATTTATATTCGTCCGCTTTTAATCTGGATTGTCCATCGCGTTTGATCTGAGCCGTTCGATTGTAGGTACGTGGATCGCCAGCGTGACCCCTCCTGCGTGGCATCGCGTCAGCATCCCCTGCCATGCTGCGCATCTTGGTTCGTCAGAGCTACTGACCAGGCGTACCACGTGGTAGAACTTTCATAAATTGTAATTTGATCTCCAATTTTCAATTTTTCTTTCAAAAATACATTCATAACCCAAATTTTCACCAAAATTGTTTTCAATTTTATCCTCATTTAATTTTTACTCTAAATTAAATTAGAAAAAATTAAAAAATTATATTTCTTAATTTTAAATTACATTAAAATTTTATTTTAGGTGTTACAACTTAAATAATACCTTGAGATTTAAGTAACCCATACTTTTCTACATATAATGAAATATGACAAAATAAAATAATATTTTATAAATAAATAATTATATTAAACACACCAACTATTTTTTTTATTATCCGAGTGTTGAGAAGGGATAAAAGGTTCAACACTCGAGATTTTAGTTATGCTAATTTCAAAGTATATTTCCATTTAGAGATCACAATCCAGTCAACAAATTTAGGCATTCAAATTGCTCCACCACCTCAATGTAGTTTTTTCTAGTGAAATTCCAGTCTAGCTCGAGCCTGGAAGGTAAAAGAGTAGACTGATAATACAAATTAAACTAACCTAATATCTCTAACTCTCTTCTCTTGTCATCCTCAGTCTCTCACTCGAGTTTTATCGCCACAAAGAGAGCGTGTGCCTGCTGCAGACCTGCTATGCTGCTTTGCTCGTCAACTGCTGGAAATTCCACGACTATCTAGACAATTTTGTGTCCACCTTCTCCGCTATTGCCAACTCTTTGACTATCTAGTCAAATCTCGCATACACTCTCTGTATTCAACTTTCTGTTTTTCTTTCTTGGTACTGAACACTCGAAAAAAGTAGAAGAATCAGTTGTATCCATGTAAAATACAAGTTCTGAGCATGGCAAGTAGACAAAAGATTATAAGACAATGTAACATAACAATGGCTGCCAAACGAAGAGTAGCACTTCTCACCAAACTGCAGCCACTTCCACCCAATTAATTGTCTAAAAGAGAGTAATATATATACATAAATGTATATATGTTAAACAGGAGATACAAATCAAACTTGAGTCATCAGTAACTATAGAATGTGAGCATCATGCTGTTTCAACTAAATGCAACTGCCTAGACAAAGATAATATTTTACACAACCCAGTCATAGAAATAAAAGGTCTAAGAGCCATGAAAAATTACAAAAGGATTCAATAAATTTTTGTCTTAAAAGCAAACCGTTGAGGATTCTGCACTTCCGGACCACTTATTTCTACACTAGATATTAAACAGAAGTAATATTCACAAAGTTTGCACAGCCAAACCATCAAGAAACACAGGCACAGTTAAGGGCAATTTTGCTAGCACCAGATGTCCAATTACAGCATTAGCAATTTATCATATCATAAGGAATTTACATATTCTATGTGAGGTTCAGACCAAAAGCAAATAAGAAATTTAAAAATTGCACAAGATTAAGTTCAAGCAGAAAAAGTTAAGCCCTATCGGTGACAATATTCAATCATACATAAATTCGGTTTCCAATAATTTCTCCATTTTTCAATATTATAGAGTATTTGATCATAATTTTACGTTTCTATTTTATGAAAAAACAAATACTGTTTTTTGATTACAAAAAAAAGGATTTATTAAGGTAAGAGGAGAACAGTCCAAAGAAATGAGGAAGAGATATCCTCCAGAAATTACAGAAAATAATAAGCTAAAAATTACAAATAAATAAAAATCATACAGGATATACTAAATTAGTGACAGAAAATAATAATCTCCAAATTCCAATGGAGTTGAGAAATAGGCAGGTTAAAGAATTTTCCATGCACCTTCACCCATAATGATGCCAAAAACTTCACCTTATCCCACATCTCATGGAAGACGTATTGTGGTCACTAAAAGTTTTTTGATTTCGTACAAGCTATATTGTCCTTAAACTAGAAAAGATAGTTCCTCATCACAAAAAAGTTTCGCTTCCTTTCTCACTCGATCACCCTTAAAATACACCCCTGAAAAAAAGTAAACCATCAGGAAACTTCGTGAAAAATGGAACACAGCAAATCCTCCTAAAACAACGAAAGGAAAAAGGAATACTTCAGAACAACAATGCATCCAAATCCCTTTGCAGAAAAGCCAAATAGACATTGCTAAAAGAAACTATGAGTATTGGCCCAGAAAGCGGCAAATCAAAATGTTATGTCCTGAAAGCAAGGCAGATGGCTAGAACGATTTTTGAAGAGCCTAGCCATACACTCCAACTACAATGCATCCAAAAATGGTACCTATGCACATTTCATGTTCATTTGACTAGCCAAGATGGCACAACAACATTATTTTTAGCAGCAAACTTGCAGTATTTGCAACATCAAGATGCTCGTGTAGACAAATAAATAAAAGGACAAGTTGACAACAGGCCATAGTATTGATTCTTTTCTTTTTGGAACTTTCTTTTTTATTTTACTAATTCTTTCCCTGAACCAGAAACCTAGACTACATAACCAATGAATGGCCCGCTGTATATTTCAGACACCAGTCTGGTATAAGCAGCATACTTCGACAAAATATTTTCTTTACTAACACCAGAAAAAAGAACTTCTACCTTAACTTGCAGAGTTAATTTACATTCACAAAACAATTTTGAAACAATCATACCTGGTACATGTGCATTATATATAGAGAGGTAACTTCTTCCTTGTGTTGTCAAAGCAGGGCCTAGAGGCCGCTTCACATATGGACACCATTTTCTTCAAAAACTGGCAGTTATCAAGACTTAAAAGAAGGAAAGAGATCTCTACGGAAATGCCCCTTCAGATAGTGAATATTGGTCTCCGCTCTTGTCTCTTGCATAAGCATCTGAATTTAGGGAAGCGATGCTATATAAGGCAACAGCCTCTGCAATTTAATCCTTCAGAATACGCCAGCACTTCTAAATATCTTCATGAGTGGGCAAAAAAAAAAGGGCAGCTTCATGTATGGTTTTTCCCTCAGAAAATTAGAAACAAGTAACACGATGTTCCCCGAACTCATGGTAGGAACTCAACATTGACATTCTCATCTTTCCTGTTGGCTTTTCCAGTAGGAAATGTTGGAAGCAATTTTAGATGTTCGCGATAATTTTCATCCTTTGATAGTAAGTCTACCACTATGGAGATAGTAGTGGCATCTGGTGATAAATTTCTCTCATGCATTTTGTAAAGAAGTTCAACAACTTTTTCTGTTTTGTTACTTTGCAAGAATCCATTCATCAGCACATTAAATGTGAACACATTCGGAGCACAACCCTTCTTCTCCATCTCTAATAGCAAATTATTTGCCTTTTCCAATTGCCGCTCTTTACATAGTCCATAGATCATAGTGGTATATGTTACTACAGTTGGCACCATGCCTTCATGAGACAATCTATTGAATAGTTCCCATGCAATTTTGATCTTTGCTGTTTTAAACAATCCATCAATCATGCAGTTGAAGGTTTCGATATTACGTTTTCCATTGTCTAAAGTATAAAACATTTGTATTGCCTCGGGAACACAACCATTCTTGCAAAGTCCATCAATAAAAATATTATGGGTAACTGAATCTGGTTCAACAGAAAATATTTGCATCTCATCATATAGTTTCTTTGCATCCACAACCCTCGCTGCCTTGAAAAGACCCTTCATTAATGTATTAAACGTAATAATTGTTGGTTTAATGGCTTCAGAATTCATAGCCCTAAAAAGACACATAGCTTCTTCAACCTTGTTATTCTGACAGTAGCCATTGATCAATATATCGTAACTAAAATTATCATGTTCACATCCCTCAATTATCATACGATGAAACAGCTCCCTTTGCATCATCTGTCCTACCCACCAAACAATACCCATCTATCAGTGTATTATAACTTATTGTATCAGGAATTTCACCTCTCTGAAATCATTAATTCAAAAAACCCCTTCGCTTCTTCTATGTTACCTTTCTTGCACACTGCATCGATTAACACATTAAATGTCAATACATTGGGGCCAATACCTTGATCTAGCATCTGAACAAAAAAGGCCTTAGCTTCTTCCAATTTATCCCTCAAACATAATCCAGAAATTATAGAGGTATAAGTAACAACATTTGGACAGATTTTCCGAGTCTTCATTTCCAAAAACAGTTCTTTTGCCTCCTCTATTAACCCATGTTTACAAAAGCCATCAATAATGGTATTATAAGTAACAAGATTAACACCAGAAGCAAGGTTTTCACGGTACATTTCTTCATGTATTTGAACCGCAAGATTGAGGTTCCCTGTTCGACACAACCCATTAATCAAAGTCCCATATGTAACCACATCAGGCCTACAACCAAAGACAATCATCTTCTCAAACAATTTGGTGGCCTTACAAACATTGTCCTGCATACACAACCCTTTAACTAAAGCGGTAAAGGTCACTGCATTTGGCCTAAAACCGCTTCTAAAAATCCTTCCCAACACAGAAAAACCAACCGCGACCCTACTAGTATTGCAAAAATAATTCAGCAAAATATTTAAAGTAAAAAGATCAGGAAAAAATCCATTTGCAACCAGTCTTTTGTAAAACAACTCAAGATCAGCGCAGTGTTTATTCTTAGCTACTGCTCCCAACAACATATTTAAAGATGACATTTTAGGAGTGGGCTGCATGTGAATCAATTGATCAAAAAGTTGCAAAGCTTCATTGAGCGTGATATTACCTGAATTGGACTTAGTTTTAAGGACCTTCAAAACTTGGGTCAGGTTCTGAGAAGGGGATTCAGATTTAAGATATGAAGTATTGGGTTTGCGCGGGGAAGCGAAGAGAGAGGAGAGTTTATTACCTTTCCCTTTGAATGCTGCCGTCGAAGAAGAAGATGAAGAAGAAAACAGAATTTTGAAAACCATTTTGTTATGGCGGATGTTGGGGCTTTGCGTTTCGGCCACAATACTAGTTTTATGGTTTTCCAACTTTTCATTTCTCTTCCATCTTCTTCAATTCGCAGAGCGGTGAGGCTACCCCCAGATAGCAGTTACTCGGTTGGTTGCCGTGAAGAGCAGCTCTTCTTTCTGCCGTGAAGTTCAGCAAAAGCAGTTTCTTATTTTGAAAAGGAACTTTTAGAATTTATTTATTAGTATTCTGATTTTTTAAATTAAATCCAATAAGAAATATTTTTAATTAATTTATTTAAATAATGATAAATTTAATAATATGATTAAACATTATATATTAACTGAAATTTCATTAATATCCTTAATTCTATATATACTCTTATATTTCTTTATTTTATTTTTGTATTCCACTTTATTTTTTCTATATTTATTTTTATTAACTTTTTCTTATATTTTTATTGAAAACTTTTTTTTTTGGGTCAATTTTCTTATATTTTGTTATGATCTTACATACACTGATGAATTATTTTCTTTTATGTAATATGGTTTTCAAATGTAAATCTTTATAATTATTTTAGTTGATCAATAAATTACTTGTAAAATTAATATTAAGTTAATTAATGTACTATTAATAAACTAACACTTTCATAGATTTTTAATAATAAAGTTATTTAATTTAGTGATATAGAATTAAGTTCTCAATAAATTATAAAATAAATTGTACTTTACTTAATAAAAACAAAAATGAGCACCCAGTAGCAACTGGTTGCTTCTTAAACCGATATTACCTGGGCAAGTATCGAATGATTTGCCACCATGAACATAGAGGCTGCCAAGGTGGGTGCTACAAAGATGGGTAATTTCTTGTGATTGAACTAATGGGAAATGTGAGGAATCCTATTGACGAGATTCGCTCTCAATCACAGTTTGGTACAAAACTTAGTATGGAGATCGGGTATTCGAAGATAATATTATTCCTAAGAGGATGACAGTTGATGGGAGATAGTTGTCGTTGCAAGTATAACAATGATTTATGGGCTGTATCAAAAATAAAAAAGATTACACAGTGGTGTCTAGGAGTTTTCCAGCAAAGGTGGTTGGTATTGAACATACTAATAACAGGCCATTGTTATATCCTTTAACGTTGACCCAATCTTTGCTTGATATCGTCGGATTATTGAACGGAAAAGATACTAGCATTGTTATTATGTTTGAACTTCTCGAAATTTGTTTGAAAACGATGTAGCTTTACAGACCTCACTTGAAAACATTGGTGCAAGTACAAATAGAGCTCACCCAACTACAGCTCAAAGCTCCAACTGCCTTATACTTGTTCTAGACTGTTAAGCCTAACCTAGTACTAAATTCATGTCCATTACCCCCTCGGCCTTAGCAATGCTCTAGCTGAAACAGAAATCCTAGAGAACCAAACACCACAATTGAGTGAAACTATTGCTGATACAGATCCTATTGCACTCTGACATCATTAACATGGTGATGCAGTTCCAGAAAATACATGAAGCTATGATTTGGCTTTTTGGTGTGAATAAGGGGACTTAATCATGGCAATATCAACTAATTTTGAAGTTTAACAGAGTAGAACTGCACAAATGAACAGCCATGACTGGCATAGCATTGCTCATGATTATATAAGGATATGGAAGAATGAATTTGTAGCTGCAAGAGGCCCCAAGGTGCACCAAAACTTTCCAATCATTCTATCAAGAAGGTATTTCCTGTACAATTCAAAACTTAAAGAAGCATAAACTATTTCAGAAATCGACCTTGCCCGTAAATGCCCCTTTTACTTGCAGAAAAAGATGATGATACAGGAGTTGCATCTTCTCAGGTTCCATCAGCAACTGGTTAAAGATTGACAAGCACATTCAAGTTCAGGCATATCGTATTGAACCCCTGTATCCGCTTAAACGAATTAGTATGATTAAAGTTGGGTTTATAAAATGCAAGTACAAATTTCAACGTGAGAGAAGAAGAGTTTATACCTGTATTACTTGTCAATGTGGAAGCACTTCCATTGTGATTCTCGTTGAGAAACCAATAAATTTTCATCACTTGATTATAATTGAGTATGCTGCTACCCAATTTTAGCCTCTCCGTTCACCAAATTACTAACATCTTTGGTGGAGAGACTTCCCACTGCTTTACTACTGCCGCTTTTTTTCGGTTTTTGTCTCCTATTAACTTTCTTTTGTGTCAGGACGGTGTCTTCTGCAGAACTACTTTTTGAGGAGTTTACAACTTGGTTCATTTGTTCACTCTTCTCCTCAGGCAAACTATCCTCCAGTTTATTAATGTATTTTTTGGGTGTACTTTTATCTTCATTGTCTTTGGTGGGATCACTAGGTTGCTGCTTTGCACTAGATTTCTCAGAATCTTTTTCAGGAAGTAGTGCTCGACGGCTAAGGCGAAGTTGTCCCTTTCCGTTTACCTGCATTTTGTTCTTGTGATTACTAGAGAGGTTATTTACAGTAGCTGGAATCAGTCAAAACAGTATGAGATGGAGGCAGGAGGAACGGGTTCGTTACAGTAATTTAGCCTTATTTTTCAAATTCTATTGCAACATTAAGTAAGCATCTAAATGATTTTATATAATCCGTAAAGCAACATAATGCCAGGACTTCCCAATTTACTCTGTTTAGTTAACACCAGTGCAAGCCAGTATTACAAGAAATACTAGCAAAAATGGGTCCCTTATATATTAGAAATTACCAAAAAAATATAATCAATTTAATCATACTGACATCAAAAGAATTTTCATTTGGTTGATCAGAACTTCTAGGGGCACCTTAACAAAGAGACTGGATACCCATGTTACACACGCTTATTAGTTCCAGTAAGTCCACATAGGGAAGAATATTGGAGATGTAACAGTAAGGTCTTCTTCAGTTCAATTTTCACCTTATTCATCCACTTGATTATTAAAATAATAACTTATATCACAATTTGTTATGAATTATCTCCAACCCAAGAAACTGAAAGTAAGAATAGAAGTAATTCAAATATAAAAATAATGCTGCATTTCTAAATATTATAAGATCCTCTAGCAATTTTCATTTGAAAAAAGATCCCTGTGATAATTAAAATGAACAAGGTAATAGTTTAATGGAAAATGAACCAACCATGCTGTAAAAACTTCCGTTAACAATTAAAGAAATTATTGAAAAAAAAATGTTCAAATGCAATTTTAGAATTATGATAAAACATTTTGAGTGAAGAAATAAACCATAGGATGTTGCTAACCTCAATAAGTTTGACATCAACACGATCTCCAACTTTAAAGGCCTGAAACAACACAATGATAAAAAAGATCATTTCACCATGATAACGGCCCATAATTTGATAGTGCCAGGAAGAAATGACACAAAAGAAATAGTTCTCACATCTTCTGCCTTCGCCAGCCAATTTGAACTGAGCTCACTGATGTGGCAAAGTCCCTGCAACAGAGAATATTGGAAGATATATGAATCTGACATTTATATCTCCCTGACCCACTTTTGAGAACAAGGCTAGACTTCAGATTACTTGTTCACGTAATATGCTTATTCTCAAAAACCCATCTGTACCTTTCACACACTTACCGAAAAAAATTCAAGCATTCACAT
>NW_019014531.1:583389-597515 GCF_000150535.2 Carica papaya
ATAGCCGTTGAGCCCGCTTTAATTTCCTACTTATAAAAAAATAGATATATTAAACTATTAAAACTCACATAAATATTTGCCATATTATCTGCACCGGGATAGAAGAAAATTATTATTCTTTATTTTTATTATGGTGTAAGGGATCTAGATGATTTGAGAGTTTTATTTTCTTCAAATGCAATGTATGATTCATAATTAATATTATAATCAATTAAATTAATATGTCGTTGAAGATGTAAATTGTAAATTTCTGAATGTTGATTCCTTTGACAACAGGTTCAGCTTGGACAATGCTATCGAGATCATTTTCGGAGTATTGCATAGTGGGTTGGGACAACTTGCCAAGAACTCTCCTTCTTTACTACACAAACTTCGTGTCCTCTCCAGAGGGATACTTCCAGACAGTTATATGCAACTCTAAGGAATACAGAAACACTACAGTTAACCATGATCTTCACTACATCACATGGGACATACCTCCTAAGCAACATCCTAGGTCTTTAGGACTTAAGGATTTCAGAAAAATGGTTATAAGCAATCGACCATTTGCTCGGAAGTTTAAGCAGAACGACTCAGTTCTTAACAGGATCGATCACGATCTCCTCAAAAGGCAACACGAACAATTCAATTATGGAGGATGGTGTTCTGGGAATGGAAACTGGCGCAGGGCTTGTACTGGTCTGAATAATGAGAATTATGGTGTTTTGAAGCCAGGTCCAGGGTCTAGAAGATTGAAAACTTTGTTGACTAGATTACTGTCAGAAAGAAATTTTAGTAGGCGGCAATGCAGATGATTTTTTCTTCTTCTTCTTTTGGTTTTTTGTTTTTGTTTTTGTCTTTGGGTTTTGTTATCAAATGAATAAGTGCAAAGGTGATAATATAGTCCACTTTTACAATGCATAAAAAGAGAGTAACATGAGTTGATGATGTTGGTCATGAAAGAGTTAAAAAAGAGTGAGATTGGTTTTTGAATTCAGGTTTAAGCATGATGTAGACTTGCTTGATTGTGCCTTCATCTTCTGGCTCAATATCAAAGCTTTTTAAGCAAGGAGAGTTTCTTAAACAGAGATGCAAACTAAAATTTGGGCATCGCATTCCACCATTCTTAGCATTCTGAAGCTGCATTATGCAAATACATAACTATTTTTTTTTTTTATCCCTGTTAGACTTCTATATAGAATTCAAACCCAGACTCAAATGAAGTTCTGATCAACTATTTTTTGATAGGTCCCGATCAGAGTGGAGAGTGTGAGTGAGAATAAAGTTGGGTGCTTCTGCTTGCAGTGAGAAAACAGTCACGGAAAAAAGGGTTTTCTGAAAAATGCAATCTGCCTTTTCATTCGTTCTTGAGGTCTTTAAATACAGGAAGAAATAATAGAAAAATAACAGAACATCCTAATTCTATGAAAACGTGATTAATTAAACTGAAACTCAGAAAATCAAGGAAAAATAAAAATCCAGTAACTAGTAGGAACAACTAAGAAATCCTTCCTACTGGTAGCAGATTCTCCTCCTGGTTGACTGCTTCTCTTCTTCCTTCTATTTTGACTCCTCCTTCAACCTCCACGTGGGGTTCTTTCAATCTACAAATCTTGGGTTCTCACGTGACACTCTTGGGGATCTTCGGGACTTAATCATTTTTTCAATAAGATTAGAGGGTCAGATGAAGTTCTGACCATCTCTATTAGAGAAAAAAGAACGAATTAATCTTTGTAGGATTCTCAAAAAATTGTTTGATTTGTTTCAGAAGCAGATGATGATTATTCATTCATCTGCTTTTCATATTCCATGAATAATCAGAATATCGAGACATAGCCAGAAAGGTATTTTATAAATTATTTGACTTCGATAGTCCCTTCATATCTATATATATATATATATATATAGAGAGAGAGAGAGAGAGAGAGAGGAGAGAGAGAGAAAGCATCTATAAAATTCTAATGCACAAAAAGTGGTTAGAAAATATATATTTATTTATAAAGATGGAAATCAAACCAAACACACAAATATCTCATATAATCCATGTTCTCACATTCAACTTCTTTTGTTTTAGCTTCTCTTCAAAATATATATAAATATATATATGCAAAATACATGTTAGATACAACAGCAGCTAACTTGCTTCAACAAATTTTCACAAGAGCGTACATACATGACATGGAAGAAGACATAGACATATTTTAAATGCGTGAAGAATGATGTGAAATTTGTTTCAGTTTTTTATAAAGTCTAAAGTACAGTTTTTGTTGGTTGAAACTATACATGCGTTTTTCTTAATTAAATATTTTTATAAAAACTTATATATTTTAATAATTAAATTCTCTGTTTTTCTTTTTTTGTGTGTGATTAATGGAGCCATTATTAAATGGAATATTTATATCTTGATAATTGTAATTACAATATTTAATTTAAGTTAATTATATTTGTAAAAGATTTAATTAGTTTTTAATATTATTTTCGTAATATTAATAAATTAATAATTTGATCTAAAATTACAAATTTGAGTTGTTAGCTTTATTATGTGGTTCACATATTGTATGTAATTATCATCCGAGTGATCTTTTGTGGTTTGGGAGAAAATAAGGGAAGAAAAAAAAGGTTATTACAAAAACTCTCTGGTGTTTAAATTTCTAATCACTACCACCGTACAAGTTATAACGGTCATCTTGCCTAAATTAATATCACTCTAAGAGGTCCCAAAGTTTGTCGGAGAAAGTATTCTTTTTCACTCCCATCCAACGGTCATATTTTGCCTGGATGACGGCGGTTCAAACCCCCCAAAACAATTTGTAATTTATGGTTCATCTTTGTCAATGGTGTGTGGATTATCAAATAATGAATAATAAAACCCGTACAATAAATAAATAAAAACTAAAACATGCAGTAATTTGGATACCTGATCAGATATTCTATAAAATTTGATCGGATACTGATGGTAGTCGCCTGAAAATGTTCATCGAGACTGATGGCATGTCATCGCGGAATCTCGGGTGACGAAAATAGTAGAACCCGTAGCCCAACACAAGTATCTTAAACGGCACTGCATAGAATATTAGTGAAGCAGATAAGCAAAACACTGCAAATATTCCTGTTGCTCTTGGATCCCTCCAGCTGAACAACGCTTCTAACCGCTCTCCCTGTGCCGCCACATCACCTAACAGAGTCTGGGCCCGGCCAGCCAGAGCTCGCAATCTGTCGTATCTGATACGAATCTGATCTGGCGATCGTGTGGTTGGGAACCCGTCAAATTCTTCATCAAGCTCGTCGACACCCACAGCCTCCACATGCGACAATCTTGCGTCCATGTTGAAGGGGACCCTTTGGCGGTGCCGAAATTTCAATGCTAAGATCAAGAAGGCGTACATGAATATGGTGGGAAGCACCAAGTGTGGGCATAAAATTACTGCCACAAGCAAAATATGAACCAAGACTGTAGTGGGTGGGTGAACCCACATCCTGATTCCGTCAAGCCATTTTGCCAGAGTCGCGGCTCGTGTCAAGCAACCCACGACGCGGAACCAATTGGCCTTGCTTCTTCTCATGCTCCACAAATGCGTGTCGCTATCCAACATGAACTGGACAACCTCTTGACCCAAAGGTGGCTCGGATCTAGTGAGTCGAGCTGTGACTATGCGCATAGCTGTGTGGCGTAAAATATCTTGTTGAGAGGGAGTCAATGGTCGTATATAATGCATGCGCGGCAGCATTGGATTGGTGTAGACTTGGATGAGATTCAACCATGATGAGCATGAAAATCTAATTGCTACCTCAATTTCTCCCATCTTTTTGGCACCACCCGGTAACAAAACAGTCAGGGAGTATGACGATAGGTAGACACGATTGGTATCAAGTGTAGATAAGCGTACGCGTAATTTTCCAATTCTAACATCTCTTCCTTGCTTCCCTGCATCATCACGCTTGTACCTTCCATTATCAAATACACTGATGGTAAGAACCGTGCATGGATCGTATACATCCCATGTGTATTGCTCATTCCATCGTGGGTTAAAGCGATCAAGAATAGTACGAGTCCGAACCCACTTAGGCCCATACTTAGCCACCACGTATGCGTCGGTTGTCCCGCGCGTCCCATCTATTGTCTTAACAGGCAATAGATTAGTCGCCCCTCGGATCCCAACCTCTAGCAGCCCAATCGGAGCCTTGGCCAGCTGTTTGGCTGCCGGTCGGACATCACTAGTCACGTGAGCAGCCTCGTCTAGCACGTGATACCCACCTTCCAAGCAAACTTTTAAATGTATCCTTCCGGTGTACGGCTTATTTTCATCACCAACCAAATTGAACCACCTGGATTTTGTTTCTGTTATATCATCAGCTCGGCGCTCGATGCTTGCTACTGGTATCTTGACGTGGCCCACAGGCTGCCCAGTGGTCACATCCTCCACAGTCACCACCAGAAAGGGCTCAAACGGCTCAGCGGCCACAAAAACCAAATCCTCATTCCAAGTCGGGTTGGCTGAATTGGAGGAGGACCCCATAGATGTCCGGCTCGTTTTGAAAAGTTGTGGTCCAAGCTGACCCTTCACGTAAAGTTCATGACCTCGAACCTTGGCCTCAGTCATGGAAGGTAGTTGCAAATCCTGAGTTTGGATAACCGTCAGTCTTAAATACCATAATTTTGGAGAGAGATATACCTTGGCTCGGGTCTCTGGTATCAACCCGCCGGAATCTGATTGCCATGCTTCCTGAAAAGCCTCGTCGGCTTGAGTCCCAATCCAAACGGCGAGCATTATGTCGTTTCCGGGCAATGTCTCCGACTCTAAACTGTACCACTGAGGTGCCAAGGGACTATCAGGTGGCACTCGCTTAGGCACCTCTTGCAGGTCGAACGACACCGTTCCCAAGCAAGTCTCTACACACTGCTCATTTTCTCCTTTCGCTTCAGTCCACACCGAAACCTCCAGAGAGCCTGAATTCAAGCTTTCTTTGTCGAATGCAAAAACTTGATCCCAATCTTTGTCGCTTTGACTCTTTGTTTTGATACTATGAGTGCCGATCGCGAGCTTGGCATAAATTGTACCGTTGGATTCCTTGTTGGCTCTTTTAGCCTTGACGACACGGACGTATAAAAATGGCATCCGATCGACGAGATCGTAGGCACTGCGGCTCCGATCGTTGGCAAGAGACCGGAGTTCCAGCTCATTGACGCTAAGATCGGGCTGCTTTGCGGTCTCTGAATTATCCTTTTGCGACTTCGGCTTTTCATTATGAGCTAATGGTGGATTCCCTACCTCAGCCGGTGGAGATGCCGCAGGAGGAGCCTCTTCGGGCTTCACATTGCTCCCCTCTGCAGGTGGCTTGGTTTTCTCTTCTTCCTTAATTTCATCTTTAGGCTTCTCCTCTTCCTTTTTTTCCTCTGCTTTCGGTTCCTCTTTCTTCTCCTCCTCTGGCTTTGTATCCACGGGCGGTTTCTCCTCGGCAGGTGGCGCCACCTCTGCCTTCGCCTCCTCCGGTTTCTTCTCCGCTGCAGGATCAGCTGCCGGTGGATCATCATCTACGTAATAAACTTTGATGCCAATCTCCCCCTTGATCTGAGAGAAGACGCTTCGCTTTTCCAACGGATAGTAAATAAGGGACTCGGATCCAGCTTTGACAAAAGTGCTCCCAGCTATCTTGACTTTACCGAGAAAAGTGCTTCTCTTACCAGTCTTCTTGTCGTTGTAGAGATTGATCTCGAGAATCTCGGTGGCCATGGATTCAACGTCATGAACGAGGAACTCGAGCTTTTCGTCCCACTGAGGATTTAGATCTCTGAATTTCGTCTTGGTTCGCCGGCGCTGACCGTCGAAGTCGATGATAGCATAGGCGCTGGCCGTGCCTTGTCCGTCTTTCGGCATCAAGTTCTTGGCGTTGCAAACTTCTACAAACAGCTTTCTGCCGGAACTATCCGCCATTTCGGTAACTAATATCAATAATTACAAACCGAAGATGATTGACGGCTAGATTGAGCAAGAAAATGGTATAGCTTCAGAGATGTAAGAAGTTTTGGGGAGAGAAACTGAGTTTCCTTTTCAGAATCGGTAGAGAGAGAAGAAGAGATGAAAATGAAAAGTGAGAGAAATGGAGTGTGTATTTAAAAGAGAAAGAGAAAGGGGTTGCAACGGCTCAACGGGCATCTTGAGAGCGGGGACACGTCGGATTTGCCACGTAGGACAGTACGGACGACGTGGCATAGAAATGAGAATTTTGAAGAATTAATTAATTAATTAGTATTGTCTAAATAAATTATTCAAATTGCACGCGAGATATAAAATAAATAAATAAAAGCACAGACCAAATCTGGTTCAGTATTGATGCTGTAAGCGCGGCTGGTGCCGGAGTTGAAGAAAATATTAAATTATTTAATTATCCCAGGGTTAATTTATTTTATGTAATATTGGTTCACTAAACATAATACAATTAATGATAATACAATTTTTTTAATTAAGACACAGTGTGTTTTATGACGCTAAAACAGAGGGAGATTAAAAATAGTAATTACGTAGTTAAATAATGATCAGTAACTTCCAATTCTTACTTGTTAATTAACGGGGTTGAGTCAAGATTAAAGTAATCCAAGGAGAACAGGGAGAATATATGCAGGTGAAGGAGATACTCGGTAAAATTCAGTTCATTTTGGCTTCTACTTACATCGATAACAACGTCGTCGTTTTGTTAAATGTAAATAATAGAGGATGCCACTTGCACTGTTGGCTCTGCAAAAATGAACGTTGCAGAAAGCAAATTAATTACATAATGAATGAAGGTGGCAATTGAATAGTTTCAGTGACTAAAATTAATTATATTCCCACCTACTGTAGTACTTCCATGATATTTATTTGGCAAATGTTGCTAATCTAATTCAATCTTGATGACATAATGATTTAAATTTCTAAGTCAAATATCCTATTTTACTTTTTAAAAATTTGTAAAATAATATTCTTATTATAAAAATATTTAAAAAAAAAAAAAAACTTTACTTTTGAAACAAATAAAAAAGAAAAACAGTGCTATATTCTTAGTTTTTTATTTCTCTCTAATATTTTTTATATTTAGTTAGACTTAATCTTTTAAGATTTTCTATTCTTAATCGGATTCTTATTTCAAACCTTATAAAAAAACCTAATTTGTATCGGTTTTATAATATACTTCAACGTTTGAGTTTTTGTTTTCGAGTAATCTAAGGACTCCTACGTTTAATGGAGAATTTTTAGACGGTTTAGTTATATTATTATTGTCCAAGCCTAAAATTGAAGAAAACAGAACATGTATAACCTTTTTTTTTTCTGAAATAAAAGAAAAAATATTATTAAGCACAATGATCCTAAAAGAAGACCACCCTTGTACAAAATAATTATATATCTATCAAATAGTCAACGACAATTCTCATATTTTTCCAGTTTAAAACGTCGTGACCTAACAAAATAGACCTAAGTATATCTACTCTTAATGTTTACAACAACATGTAAAAACTATATTTCAACTTTCTAAAATATCCTTACTCAAGCATTTAAAAAAAGTATTTGTAAGTAAAAAAAAATCAAGTTTCAAAATATGTTCATCATAATTTGTACTGCTGAAGATTCTATCAACACATATCTCCCAATTTATTTTGAAGCAAATTCAAATTCAAGTGATATAACTTAACCTGGGCGTACCTCCAAAAGGAGACAATACAACAACCAAATAGCATTAACATATTTTCGAAAGTACATATAATAATATCATCTCCACTGCAATCGGACAAAGCTCAAGAAATTAAAGCTGCTGAGTCGGATTGAAATGGTTTGAGCATCCACAACCCGATGACAAACACATACATTGGTTCAAGACACTCACAAATTCTTAAATTCGGTTTCATTTTGAAGTAAGGAAATCATTTTTTCCAAAGAAAGTATAATTCATTTGAGTCTTGGACTAAATTAACACCTTATATTACTTCAGTCCCACTATCATGCTGGCACAAAACACGAATCCGTCTACTAGGATGGGAACCCAAATTCTGAAAGATAACTTCAGCCGTGCCTCTGCATACCTGCAAAACCAGAACATTTCAATTAAAAAAAAAAACATTCTCTAAGATATATAATTCACAATGGAAAATGTTATTATACATTCGAGGCATGATTTATGCAAGAGTGGAGAAACTAATGTTTTACTTTTAATAACCGTGATATTTGTTTACTTAATGTGAGGGTAGAAATTACAGGAGGCATCATGTCTCCGATGCATGATAATACTATCCAGTTCACGAAGGTCGCAAATTTTTTATATGCCCCTTCATCTTTTAAGCAGCCATTTTCACAAAGCTTTCATTGAAAATCATGTTTTCTTCTCTTCTTACACCAAATGGTTATTAAGTAATAATAACTTTATTTTCTTCTGCCCTTAAAGAGAACCTAATCAACCTAGTAACAAGACAATAAGACTCTTCTCTTATGGAGTAACTCTCCTTTAACCTAGCCAGAAGAAATTGTAACTGATAGTCCCATATTTTCATACATCTAAGTAATAATCAAGCCATCACCAAACTAAAAGTGTGTGACTCGTAGTCTGTAAGTGCTTCAGCAATTCAAAATAGTTACCAAAGGAGTTGCGCAAAATACTAACATGAAATAAGTAAATTTCTTTCCATGGAAAGACTAGTAGTAGGTTGCCAAATTCTAGTTAGAGCTAATCAACGATGCATAATAGGTTAACTTTAACTTACCTAAATAGATTAGAAATGATAATTAATACAAAACTATTGAAGTATTTAGAAGTCTATTGTTATAGTTGTAGTAATTTAAGTTCCATTCTTCTTTAGTGTTTAGTTTTACTATTTTTATTGGAAGTAGCATTTCTTAATCTTATTAGTATTTTTTATAGTCTGATCATATTTAGGAAATGTTAGTTAGGAAGCATTATAAATACTTTTTGTAATTTTACTTTTAAGGCAGACTTTAGTTATACAAACTCTTAACTGTAACGTTTAAAACTTTTTAGATGTAACGTCTTAGAAATTATGAAGTACACAAAACCGAAGTTTGTCCGCATAAAAAACTCACCACCCAAACAGCTCCAAACCGATAAAAAACAGTAATTCACAAGCAGAAAACCCTAATCAGCCAACATCCTGTTTGATTTTTCTGAACCAGTTCCCCCGTACCGGTTCCGTTTCTTCCAGATCATTTTTCAGTGGTTCAGAACAACTACCAACAATTTTCATTAGCTCTTCTTATTTTTGCAATCCCTTTCACCAAAACACACTTTAGCTTTAAGAGAAAATCTTAAAATTGTAGTGTCTTAAAGAGAATGGGTCTTCACCCGTAGCTGGTAAAATTGATCATTTTCTCTTGCCTGTAAGCTAAGCACAAGCAAGCATTTAAACTGAAGGAAGATTGAAGACACTGTCCAAATTTTCAAACTCTAATCAATTACGGAAATAAAGGTAGGAAGCTTGTCATCCATGAGATTGTTCTCAGAATTCTTATTTCAATGCCAAAAGTTGAACGACTCAATCTTTGAATTCAACTACATTAGAAACCACATAGGCTAGCTTCGATGGATAATATGAGTATTTTGGTAAGTCAACAAACTCTTGTCTCTATTTGTTATCACATCTACAGTGATTAAATATTCAGCAATGTCTTGGTCGAATCAGTATAAGAGACTGCCAATACATTTTTGAAATAAGAGACTACCAATAATCAGGCAATATTCAGCAATTTCTTAGAAGAAGGTAGAAAGAAATCATCTGTAGCTTCTACAAGTAATAGCACATTGAAAATAAATAGATCATCTATACTATACGCATAAATCAATTGCTTCAGGTTAGTGTAACAAGTGAATTTGAAAACAATACCTTACGTTGAAATGTTCTACTCATCATCGTCATGATGGCGTTTCCGACTCCTCTTATCCGACCGCTTAGCGCCCCTTCCAACTCTGGAGTCATCAGAGTCACTAGCATCAGAATATGATTCAGCCTTCCTGCTCTTTCGCTTATGTCTTCTTCCGGCGTCTTCAGACACATCTGAATCAGAGTCATCTGAATGACGATGACTTCTCCTTCTCCTTTTCTCCTTTCGACTCTTTCTCCTATGACGCCTTCGCTGATCATCCTCATCTGAGGATTCATCCCTCCTCCTTCTCTTCTCCTTCCTCCCCTTCCTCCTACCTCCATCGTTGTCCTCATCCTTAGAATCACCACGTTCTCTCTTCCCACTTCTCCTTTTCTTTGACCTCCCTCTCTTTTTCTTCTCCCCGGAGTCTGAATCAGATACATCTTCATCCGAATCCTCCTTTCTCGATGACTTCCCCTTACTACTACTCTTCTTCCCATATCTCTCAGCAATAATCCTCTCAAGCTCTGAATCAGCATCAGAATCCGAACTCTCACTCTCCTCATCCTCTTCTTCACTGCTCTCCTCACTCTCAGCAGCCTTCTTCCCATTACGTTTACCAACACTCCCCTTAATCTTATCCAACCCAGACAAAACCGCAGCTTCAATTGCTTCAGGGTCTTTTCCCTTAATATCATCCTTAACACTTAGAAAATTCCTGCATTGATATGTAAGGTGACCAACACGACCACACTTCTTACAAGCCCCACGAGCCTCATCAGCATTTGATCCAGTAATACGGGCAAGAGCCAGAAGACCCTGAAAGCTGGCATACGTATTCTCAGCATCAGGTTCAGAGTTAGACGCCTTCTGTTGTGCCAGGTTCTTGGAGTCATCTTTGTTTGGTGCATATGGATCGTATCCAATTGCACTCTGCCATATACCGTGTGTCTGCAAGGCTGCACTACTATGCACCCTATTGTTCGCGGGCATTCGAACTCTTCCTGCTGTAGCCGGCATCTTGATGAATTATATGGATCAAAATCTGGCAAAAAGAATCGAGCCCTAATCAGTTGTATACCCGTAAAAAGCCGGATCGAGAGAAAAAAGGTAGAAACCCTCACCTCGCGTCCCGTCAATCACCGGCGTTTCAGGAACCACAAATGGCTGGGAACGACGCCTGAAATAAAAGAATCTAGCGGGGTGGTCTGACCTCGCAGAATCGCCGCCTAGCCTCGTCGGAGCAAAGAAAACGCGTAACCAGGGGTTTTTCTTTTCGCGCCTGCCCTCCTCCTCCTGGTTGCACCGCTGCCGGAACGGAATCCCAGCGCCGATTGGCAGAGGCCGGATTTCTCTCACCCGATCGGTTCTCTCTCTCTCTCTCTCCTTCTCTTCTTATCTCTTTATTTCCTCCTTTTCGCCTCCTCCCTCCTCACTATTGTTTCCCAAACACTACTCCCAGTTTTCAATTTCTTTAAATTGAAATTACATAATTACCCCTATAGCGCCAGTCTCACGCTACTATGATTTCACGCTTTTTTTGTAATTTTATTTTTTATCAGTTCGGATTAAAATAATTATTATTATAATTAAATAATTAAAATATCAATACATTACTAATTATATTTTTTCAAAATTCCTTCTGGATTAAAAAAAACACGTAAGATTTTCTCCACATCGTTAACTTTCTCCGTTTTCCCTAACGGCGTCTACCCTCTGGAACGCGTTACACAGACAAGCCACATCACCATAGAAATTTTGAATTCGCTCATGTGATGTCCACGTCAACAACCTCATAATTGCCACGTCACCAAAGTTCGTGATTCCCACGGTTCCACGTGTACCCAATCCGAATTCATATGCACCCGACCCGAATCCGAGTCTTTTTTCTTAAAACTCTAATTTAAAAGCTAAAAAATAAAATTTGAAGTAAAATTTTGTATTCACCTTGCCTGTGTTTTTATCTCAAAAGTTTGGACGTTATTTATTCATGTGAATAATTCGATTTAATTTAATTTAATTTTTGAATCCAAACATAAAAATGTACATTCTTATTTAAATTATTACTATTATAATTGTTATCATTATATATATATATGTGTGCATGCATCTACATATATTATATGCAAACTTTGGCAATTAGTAAGAAGATGGGTTGCAGTTCTAAGGGCCTAGCTTATTTTGGGGGCCTGTAAATAATGTGTTAGCATGTTGTTAATGAGTCTATCTTTAAACCCAATTAAATGTATTTCTCTTCCAAACATTTTGTTAATGGGTCTATCTCTAAATCCCAATTATATGTATTTCTCTTCTGAAAAATGTTGGAACTTTTTCTGGGTTTTTTGGGTCATGTCTTTTGATTACTTGATACTTAAGATCCAATTTGGAAATTTGAGAGAGAGGGTTGGCCAAATAATCTCTAATTACCTCCCAAATCCATTTAGTCCTTCCTTTTTAGTATCTCAAATTTAGTAATCCACGTTAGTAAAAGAAAATAGAGCACATATTTCTGTTAAGAAATGTACATAAAGTATTGAAAATAAACATGGCACTTATATTATGATAAAAAAAAAGGTAAGGAAAATAGAAGTGTAATGCATTAGTTCAATAGAAAGAGTGTAAAAAAGACAAACTTACATAATTATCAATATTTTATATGTAACTGTTAGGCGAAAAGATTTAAAGAAAATACAAATATCAAACTTTTATATATATATTTCTTACAAACTTCAACAATGTGTATTGTATGTTATTATTTAAGAAAAGAAGTAACAATAAAAAGAATCTAAGATATTATCATTTTCTGTGTTTGGGTTTAGATGACTTTGATTTTGATGATTTTTTCTTATCTTTTGGCTTTGGTGGTTTCTTCTTATCTTTTGGTTTCGATGGTTTCTTTTTATTCTTTGGCTTCACTGATTTTGGTTTGGTGATTGGGATTGATGCTGGCGGCTTGGAATGTGGGCTTTGTGGTTTTGGTTTGGCAGGCGGGGTTGATGGTGGCGGCTTAGAAGGTGGAACTTGTGGTTTTGGCTTAGCAGATGGGGTGGATGGTTGTGGCTTAGAAGGTGGAATTGATGGTGATGGCTTGGTGGATGGAGTTGATGGCGGTGGCTTGGTGGGTTGAGTTGATGGTGGTGTGAATTGTTGACCCTTGGGAGGTGGTGTTGATGGTTTTGCTACTTTATTAAAAACTCTACAATTTTGTCTAATTTCACCAGCATTACCCACAAGAACATCAATAGTTCCCATTTTCACCATAGCATTTGCAAAACTTTGTTTGAATCTAACGTCGTTTGATGCGAAACTCAAGACAATATTCCTAGTAGATTGATCCATGGCAAGCTCTTGATCAATCTGCAATATCCCTTTCTTTAAAACAATCTGCTTATAAAATTGGTTATCAAAAATAGATGATGTATTTTGGTCCAAAAATACAGTAGGGTCCCTTCCAGATGAGGTGTCAGAGCTGCAAGTCTTGCTCAGCTTGGCAGCTAAAGTAGGGTCCATTGAAGGATTAGGTTGTCCAGTGCCTTGGAAATTAGAAAGTCGGTCTTGAAAGAAACTGCAATGAGAGACACCAACTGTATGTGCACCTAATAGTGTCACCATTTCATTGAGATTTAATTTTTTATCGGTAAAAGATTGTAATGCCTGAGACACACTAAATTGTGGTCCTGGTAAATTTACTTCATTAATATCAGAAGTCAAACCGTCACGTCTTCCTGTCGGGATTGTGTATTTAGGACCTCCAGCTAAAACCACAGCATCTCGTGTTGCAAGTGTTATGATGTCTGCACATGAGACAATTGAAGGGCATCGAGCCTCTAAGGCTGCCTTAGCCTCGTCAATGAGCTCAAATCCACGCACAGTTTGATTCGGTCCTGCATCTTTTTCTGATTGCTTTTCTTTGGTTGAGTCAATCAAGATAGATGCATCACAACCCTGAAATTATAATTTCATATATTATTATCATACAAATAATTTATTCAATTCTTTACTAGTAAAATTTTAATTATATAACCATTTTAATGACATGGTATATAAATATACGGAGACAATTTATTATTTAATATACTTTGATTTCATATAAGTTTATGCATGTTAAAAGATGGCAAATGAGAACTTACTCTAACAAAGCAATCATGAAAATGCATGCGAAGTAAAGCGGGTACAATGGACGGGTCAGACGTGAATCGTTTTTGCACTATTTGGTTAACGATTGATTCCGCTTTTGGACACGTAGCATCGTAGAACCCAACCTTTAACTCTCTGATACACTTAAGAGGAACCATGTAAAGAAGA
>NW_019014532.1:0-39739 GCF_000150535.2 Carica papaya
GCGAAGCCATTAGTAGAGTTATAGTTCATATTCCTCACACAATAATTTTGATGTCTAATAGTACTATGAGAATGTCTTTTTAAAAAGATAAATGAAAATTAAAGAAATGAAACGAAAAGCGAATAACTAAACATCCTAGAACAACCTTCACTAGCACTTGAAGGGAGTCTAGATAGTGAACTACTCATAACGCTCTTGCTAATCGGGATCTAGATCTTGATTTTCTTAATCTGAAACAGTTAATGAAATGGTGAGCTACACTACCCCATTAAGAATATCACATTAATCACATATACAAAGAACTGAGGATTGGTAAAAATCATAAAGCAACTAATAGAATACTTAATTTGAGTATATTCATTTAATATAAAGAAAACTGTTTATTCCGTACTTACCGTAACGAGTTTTTCAAAAATAACCTATGAAAACCTATATCCATATCACTTTTCACTTTCACATATAAGAGAACGAGAAACAATAATTTTCATTTCTTACCTACTTACTGATACCCTTGGGGATCCATAGGGGTGTCCCTCCACTCGTGAACTCAATATCCAATTTTAACAATTAACCGGCCGTCCCCAAATCACCTCTAGTAATGGGCGCTAAATATTTCATCGTTTCGATACCCCGTCCAATATGAGGGTGAACCATATCTCCTAAACCTTTCCGGTAAGGGACTTTTCAGTTCTGTTCGACTAAGGTAACATTCACGGTAAGGTTTCCTATGTACCAGACCCGTCCAACCTTTCCCTAGGTACCCAGTAAGTCTTTTACATAAAGATTCTCATAGCAAACAACCAATAAACTCATACTAATATCTCATATCACATTCACAGATCAATTAAACTATATTCATGCTAACGGTATGTAAACAAAATAACCAGACAAGTTGATAAGATTATTGAACTATAAATTAAGAACATATGCTATATGAAAATCAAGTAAATAGGACAGTATAGAAAAATAAACAAGAATAAAGACAATTGTGAATTAACCATTTTCAGCTCCACTAATAACTTGTAATTATTTTTAGGATATTTAATTTTTCACAAAAACACAAAATTATATATTGTAAAGTCTCAATTTACCGTAATAGAGAATAAAGTGAGGGATCCTTACTCGGATCGGTATTTTGAGATGTCGAGCTATTTACTACACCTCTTAATGGGTACTGGATTCACTGAATTTTTTCTATGGAATTCAAAACACTCGTAACATACCTAAAAATACATCAAAAATCTAAAATCGGTGTCCAAAACTCATTTCGAAAAATTTTAGAGTTTTAGCATGGCGCCGGCTCCATCGCCCACGGTGGCGATTTGCCTCGACCTGGCTGGTTTTGGCCGATTTTGATTGGTTTTGGCCGTATCTATGTAGAAAAATACGTTAAGAGCCTCGATTGGCAAAAAAATTACAAAAAATTGAATTTACCGGTGGGGGACCTCCAGATGTGGCGACTCCGCCGATCCTCCTTCACGGCTGAGACTCTTTTTTGGCTACTCTACACAGAAAAAGACGGTGAATACAATGATAAAAAAATTACATGAAACGATAATCGAGAAGGGGCTCATCGGAGGGGTTTTGGAGTTTTAACCGCAGCGGCTCTGCCGGAACTTTACCCGTAGTTTGCAGTTCACTCATCATTCCTCTTGCTCCGATTTGGCCACAGGGGTACTCGAAATTGAATTCCGAGTGGGTAGGGAAAGTTTTTACTTTTGTTGGCGATCGGCGGTGGCTCCGACGCGGTAGCGGTCAGTCTCCTTATCCGGCATCTGGTTCTTCTTCTCTGGCGGGGGTTGGTGGTTAGGGTTTAGGTTTTTGTGTGATGCAAAATATTTATAACCATTATGCATTGATCTGGACCGTCCATCGCGATCGATCTCGTTCGTCTGATCGCATCTAAGGAAGAAATAAATCTGGACCATCTATCGCGATTAATCTTGACCAACTAATTGCCCTAAGGGAAAAACGGATCCAGGTCGTCCACGTGCGCCTAAGGAGGAAACGGATCAATCCTGGGCCGTTCAATTTCAGGGCACGCGAATTGCCAGTGTGACCTCCTGCGTGGCACTGACATCAACGTGCCTTGCCACGCAGTATGCTCTGATTCGTCGAGGTTGCTGACTGAGCGGTCTTACGTGACTAAACTTTTTCTATTTGCACTTTGATCATCTGTTTCTAATTTTTCTTTCAAAAACACATCCAAAACTCAAATTTTCACTTTTTTTCCAAAATTTATTTTTAGTCTCGTCCCTAATTCATTTTTTTTAATCAAAATTTCACTTAAATTAAAATAAAATAAATAAATTAATTATTTTAAATTAATAATTAAAGAATAAAAAATTTATCTCAGGTCATTTTTCGGGCTCGTGTATTACAACTTTTTCCCTTTTAAAAAAATTTGGTCTCTCAAATTGATCACTCTCTCACTCAGTTGAACAGTTGGGAATATTGAGCTCTGAAGCTTGATTCCAGTTCTCGAGTGGCCTATTCCTGCTTATGGTTCTACCATAAGACCTTGATGAATGAAATTTCTCGGTTGTAGAGTACTCTACTCTTCCGATCTACAATGCTTATCAGCACCTCCTCATAGGATAGATCATCCTGAAGTAAAAGAGGCTCGTGGGACAGGATGTGTGAGGGGTTTGAGTTGTACTTGCGTAGAATAGATATGTGGAACACATTATGAACCCTGGATAGCTCTGGAGGTAGTGTCAGCCTGTAGGTAGTCGTACCAATCTGGTTTAAGATCTCACATGATTTAATGAACCGAGGATTTAATTTTTTCCTCTTGCTAAACCTACTGATCCCTTTGAAAGGAGTGATCTTAAGAAACATTTGGTTATATTTATTAAATTCCAAATCCTTCATCTGGGATCCACACAACTTTTCTGTTTGTTCTGAGTTCTCTAAATGTTTTTTCTGATCTTAACTATCTTGACTATAGTCTCATCTACAAGATCTGACCCGAATAATTTTCTATCACCCACATCTTCCCAATAGATCGACGATCTGCATAGGCAGCCAAATAATGCCTCGTACGGAGCTATGCCGATACTTGCTTAGTAGTAGTTATTGTAGGCGAATTCTATTAGAGATAGGTGATCATCCCAATGACTCCCAAAGTCTAAAACACAAGCTCAGAACATATCCTCCAATATGCGAATCATCATCTCTGATTGTCCATCGGTTTAAGGGCAAAATGCGGTGCGAAGGGACATTTTCGTTCTTATGACTTGCTGAAAACTAGACCAAAATTGAGAAGTGAATTTGAGGTCTCTGTCGGATACCACTAACACTGGAACTCCATGTAACCTGACTATCTTTCGGATATACATTCTTGCTACCTTGTCTAAGAAGTCGATCATCTTGATAACAAGAAGTGAAAAGACTTGGTGAGCTGATCAAAGATTTTATCCAAATGGCATAATGTGCTGAGCATGCCTTAGGCAACCTTGTTAAAAAATTCATTGTAATATGTTCCCACTTCCACTCCAGGATCGGTAATAGCTGAAGTAACCCACCTGGGCGTTGATGCTCTGCCTTAACCTGTTGGTTTACTAAACACTTTGAAACAAAGTAGGCTACCTCTCTTTTTATCTCGCTCCACCAAAATCGAAGTCGCATACTTTAATATATTTTAGTACTTTCAGGATGTATGGCGAACTTAGAGTTGTGAGCCTTTGTCATGATGTCCCTTTTTAGTTCACTGTTATCTAGAATACACACCTTGTCTTAAAACCTGAGCAATTTATCGGCAGAGACTCGAAATTCTGGATGTACTCCCTATTCTATATCTTTCTTGAGGGTGACTATGCTGGAATCGGTTAATTGGACTTCTCTTATTCTCTGTATCAATTCGGTTTGGACAGTTAAGTGGGCCAAGTATGCAACTCTTTTTAAGTCCTGAAATCGTATCTGTTGTGCGACCCTATTACCCTCCATTCAGAAATCATGATGTGAGCTAACATATCTGCACTTTTTCTACCGAGCACGTCAACTATTATATTGCCCTTTACCCGGGTGATATAATATATTACAATCATAATATTTAAGGAGCTCTATCCAACGTCTCTGACGCATTTTCAGATCTTTCTGAGTGAATATGTGCTTTAAGCTCTTATGTTCAGTGAAAATCTCAAAAGTCTCCCCATACAGGTAGTGACACCAAGTCTTCAAGGCATGGATAATGGTAACAAGTTCCAAGTCCTGGGTGAGGTAATTTTTTTCATGACTCTTCAACTATCTGGATTCATAGGCTATAACCTTGTCATACTACATTAGAACATAACTCAACTCCAGGTAGGAGGCATCACTGTACACTGTTTATCCACTTGTCCCACTCGGTAAAGCCAATACAGGTGCAGTAGTCAACCCCTTATTGAGTTCTATAAAGCTCCTTTCACAGTCCATGTTCCATACAAACTTAATGTTCTTATTTGTGAGTCGGGTCAACGGAGCGTCTAAGCTGGAAAATCTTTTTAAAACGTATGGTAATAACCTGCAATTCCCAGAAAGCTACGAATGTCCTTAACCGAGGTCAATTTCTCCCATCCAAGCACCGTCTCAACTTTTTTGGGGTTCATTGATACTCCATCCCTTGATATGATGTGTCCTAGAAAGGTAGTCAGCTCGAGCCAAAACTCACACTTGTTCAATTTTACATACAGTTTTTTCTTTTAGAGAACTTGTAAAACCTGAGACAGGTGGTGAACATGTTCCTCTCTACTCTTTGAATAGACCAAGATATCACCGATAAATACAATGACGAATTGATCCACGAATTATCTGAAAATTTTGTTCATCAAGTTCATAAAAATGACTGGTGTGCTAGTTAGTCCAAATGGCATAACTAGAAACTCATAATATTCGTACCTAATTCTGAAAGTTGTATTGGAAATGTTCTCTTTCCTGATCTTCACCTGGTGATAAACCGAACACAAATTTATTTTGGAGAAGACTTGGACACCCTACAACTGGTAAAAAAGATCATCAATTCTGGGGAGGGTGTACTTGTTCTTGATCAAAACTCAGTTCAATCCCCTGTAGTCAATACACAGTCGTAATTTCTCATCCCCTTTTCTTACAAATGTGACTCCAGTACTTCAAGGAGATACACTATGTCAGATGAACCCATTGTCTTGTAATTCATTGATCTGTTTTCTCAGTTCTTCTATCTCAACATGGCTCATGCGGTAAGGGGCAATAGAGATAAGCTAGGTGTCAAGCTGAAGATCTATGGTGATCTCAACTTCTCTGTCTACTAGCAGTCCAGGTAGTTCATCAGGAAATACCTCTGCAAAGTCTCGGACTACTAGGATATCTTGAATGCAAACTTTTTTCTTAGGTTTGTCTAATGTAGAAAAAACAACAGAATTAAAGTACTATATAATGAGAAAATACTCACAACTCTTCACTAGTACTTGAAGGGAGTCTAGATAGTGAACTACTCACAACTCTCTTACTGATCGAAATTTAGATCTTGGTCCTCTTGATCTGAAATAATTAATGAAAGAATGAGCTACACTACCCCAATAAGAATATCACACTAATCACAAATATGAAAAACTGAAGATTGGTAAAAATCATAAAACAACTAATGAAGCACTTAATTTGAGGAAATTTATTTAATACAAAGAAGACTGTTTATTCCATATTTACTGTAACGAGTTTTCTAAAAATAATCTATAAAGACCCATATCCATATCAGTTTTCACTTTCACACATAAGAGAATGAGAAACAATAATTTTTCTTTCTTACAGGCTTACTGGTATCCTTGGGGGTCTATAGGGGCATCCCCCCTATTCGTAAATCCAATATCCAATTTTAACAATTAATCGGCTATCCCCATACTCTGTCGGGTAATGAGCGCCAAATATTTCATCACCTCGATATCCCGTTCAGTATGAGTGTGAATCATAACTCCCAAACTTTCTCGGTAAGGGACTTCATAGTCCCGTCCGACTGAGATAACATTCACCGTAGAGTTCTCTATGTACCGGGCCCGTCCGCCCTTTCCCTAGATACCCAATAAGTTTTTCACATAAAGATTCTCATAGCAAATAACTAACAAACTCATACCAATATCTCATATCACATTCACATATCAATTAAACTACATTCATGCTGATAATATATAAACAAAACAATCAAGATAATTGTGAACTAACCAGTTCTGCCTCTACTAGTAACCTGCAATTATTTTTAGGATTTTCTAATTTTTTTTAATAAAAACATAAAATTATATATCGTTAAACTTCAATTTACCGTAACAAAGAATGGGTTGAGGGATTCTTACCTAAATCGTTATTTCGAGATGTCAAATTGTCTACTATGCCTCCTAACGGGTATCGAGTTCCCTAAATTTTTTTTGTAAAATTCAAAATACTCGTCACATACCTAAAAATACCTCAAAAATCCAAAATCGATGTCCAAAATTCATTTCAGCTAATTTTGGAATTTCAGCACAGTGGCACTACCGTACTCTAGTGCTGGCTCTGCTGGCCACGGCGACAGTTCACCTCGACCTGACCAATTTTGGCCAGTTTTGGCCGTATCCCTGCAGAAAAACACGTTAGAGGCCTCGTTTGGCTGAAAAATCACAAAACAACGAACCTACCAGCGGGGGGACCTCTAGGTGCGGTGGCTTCGCCGGTCCTCCTTCGCAGCTGAGGTTCTTTCTTCGGCTATCCTACACAGAAAATGATGGTGAACACAATGATAAAAAAATCACGAGAAATAGGAATTGAGAAGGGGCTGATCAAAGGAGTTTTACCTTTTTTGGCGGTTGATGGTGACTCTAGCGCAACGGCGGTTAGTGGTCAACCTCTTTCTCCTGCGTTAGTTCTTCTTCTCCGATGGGGGCTGCCAGCTAGGGTTTAAGTTCCTGTGTGATACGAAATATTTATAACCATCTCGCGTTGATCTGGATCGTCAATCGCGATTGATCTCGTCTGTTCAATCGCGCCTAAAGAGAAAACGAATCTTGACCGTCTGATCACGCCTAAGGAGAAAATGGATCTAAGTTGTCCGCGCGCACAGGATCGATCTTAGGCTGTCTGATTGCAGGGCACGCAGATTGCCAGCGTGGCCTCCTGCGTCACACTGACATCAGCGCGCCTTGCCACGCAACTCACTCTGGTTCGTCGAGGCTGTTGACTGGGTAGTCCTGCATGGTTGAACTTTCTCTATTTATGCTTTGATCCATTGTTTCTAATTTTTCTTTCAAAAATACCTATAGAACCCAAAATTTCACTCATTTTTCTCGAAATTATTTTCAATTTTGTCCATAATTTATTTTTTCTCAAAATTTCACTTAAATAAAAATAAAATAAATTAATCAATTATTTTAAATTAATAATTAAAGAATAACAAATTTATCTCGTATCGTTTTTTGGGACCAGGTATTACATTTTTCCTCATCAATTTCCCTTGAGCCATATCTTATCCATCAGAATCATTACAAGAATTTATCGTAATTTACAGCCATATAAATACATCTATAACCTCTAATGGATATCTCCGATTCTCGATTTGCCACAATTCAATTACCTAGCTAAAGTTATTAAAATTTTAAAGTTTTATTTGATATTGACGTATGTATCCGTTATCAAATTGGTACCATTGTAGGATCATAATTCCCACCATCACAAGGAGATGTACACACAAACAACACATGTACATTGGTCACAATAGTCCGTCACCAAGTAATCTAGACAAAACACACATTCTAACCACATTTGGAAGAGTGTTTGTCCACCCAATGATAGGGTTCACTACAACGCTGGATTTCAGTCATACTAATCTTAAACGAATATCTCTAAATTTTCGCTTCTTCCATTCTTTGCATTGTTTTTTTTCTTCTTATTCTAATTAATATTGATATTTTATTTTATTTTACTAAACAAATTTAAATTTCTACCCATCGCTATTCTTTTCCCTTTCTAATTTAGTTTCCTTATTTTAATTAGGTTATAAGTAGCTTTATTTGTTAAATTTAGTTTTGTTATTTGATTTTTGGTAATTGTTTGTGAATTTATTTTATTATATATATATATATTTTTTATTTTTACTACTATTTATTATTATTATTATTTTATATTATTACTTTATATTATATTATTATTCTTATTTGCATATTTAACTATATATCCAAATATACATATTTATTTTGTTTGTTTATTAATATTATTATTTTATTTTTATAATTTTTTTTTTTCTAATTAACTTCTAATTTTTTCAAATTTTCTAAACTCTCTCTAACTTAACTCACTAATTACTTCTAAATTTCACTCTTCAATTACTTCTAAATTCATCATTCTATTTCAATTTTCCTTCATTCTAACTTGTGATTCACACCAATCTTTATTTAATCATCATACCATACATTCATACACTTTAATTCAAGCAAATGAATTTAAATCATATAACTATTTAAAAACAAACCCATTTAGGAAATTGGTTCTTCAACCAGTTCACCAACCCACATTTAGAAGCAAATATATTTCATTTTACTTCATAAAATTTGTTAAAACTTAATGCTATGAAGGCTCCGGGTTACCTATTAATTATACTTACAATTTCAAAGTTCTTAGGAAACAAATCAAGCTCTAAAAATGTTCCTGAAGTTGAGAAAACGCCTACAGGGAAAAATTTATTCTCGAGTCAGTGATAAACTCGCAACTTGCATGCGATTTTTTATGCATGCATGACTTGATTTTGGTTTAATTTGAAACTTCAAATATGTTCTACTATATGCAAGCTATCTATAGAGCATTTTGTTTAATTAAAATGATAAATGAAACTTTAGAAAATCACTTATAAAAGTGTCAGTTTGATCACGCGTCGAGGTCATAGGACGCTGGAAAACCCGATAGGTTTTGCGATTTCGACACTAGTTGGCCGTTAATCGCCTTTCCTGCGTAGTAGGCCTCCCCTCCGGCAGGTTCTGCCTCTCATTCTCTCCTCCTTCCCCGTGCAAACCTTTTCTGCCACTTTTTCTCTATTCTTTATCACTCTTCTTTATTTTCTTCTTTTTCTTTAGGAAATACATCGAGAAATTCTCGAACCATAAGTATTTCTTGAAGTGAATTTTTTTTAATTGTGCCTATCAATTAGTTACAACAGTTAGTTGAAAATAAATAAATTTGTAATTTAATTATTTTTTAAATTATTTACATTTTATTTATGGAAGATAAGTTTAGGACGTTCATGGCTTTTCATTAGAAAAAATGGAATAGGACATTTTTGTTGTAATAATCTAAAGTCGCATGGTAGGTTGCTAACTAATTCATTCCTATAATTACATCAAAGTCCATCTCTAAAAGTATTAAGTTTACTCTTAGTTCCTTTTTGGCTATTTCTCTTATACAAGACTTATACGTAATATTAGAAAGTAAAACATTATTCCCTACAGTAGAAACCATTAAAGTCTTATCTAATTAAACATCTGTAATACTTAAACGTGGTGTAAAAGTATGTGATACGAATGAGTGTATGGATCCTGGATAAAATAATACATGTATAGGGGTTTTAGAGATGAGATATGTACCTTGGATGACCTCTGGATTAGCCTCAATATTTGGCACTGTGAGAACATGTGCTCTGCCCCATGTGGCATATGCAGGTTACCCACAGTGACATGGACACTCACGGATCCTATGCTGAGTACTCCCACAACCATAACATGCATTGTTGGTGAGATAGCAAGCCTAATTATCATGATTCTTGCCACATCTAGGACACTTTGTAGTAGGTTTACAATGAGGAACATACCTAATGGGTTGAGCTGCAATAACTCTAGGCCGCTTATCTGGTAGAGCATCGGATGGACCTTCCCTCTTTTGGGGCATAGGGTACCTAGAATTACCAATAGAGGGGATAGATCTCATAATTAACCCCTCAATCACGACCACCTTCTCCATCATAGCCTAAAAATCATTAAGATGGAAAACAGCTACTCTATCAAAGATCTTTGATCTCAAACCCTCCTGAAAATGGTGGGGCTTCCTACCTTCATCATCCATAACATCTAGTGCATGTCTGTCAAGCTCTAGAAATTTCTCTGCATACTCATCAACGATCATGTTTCCCTGAGTCAAGTGGGAAAACTCTCATTCTTTTTGGTGCCTGATATGTTCTGAAAAATACTTGGAATTGAAGGCTTCTAGGAAGTTCTCCCAAGCATTACGACTGAGAAGGGATGCTTACTTAAGTTCCCACCATTGTTGATGTAACGACTCCAGAATGTCCAAAGAAAATAAATTATAAATTACGCGCGAAGGAAAAATAAATGTTTAAGGTTTAGATTCCTTACACAATAACTTAAAGTACTGAATAATATTACAAGAATTACCTTTTTGAAAGAAATATAAAAAAATAAGGAAATAAGTAGAAAATAAATAAAACTAGCATCTTACTCGCAACCCTCTTGTGGATCGGCCTCTGGATCCTGATCCTCTTGATCTAAAATGGTTAAATAAGAAATGAGTTACACTAACCCAGCAAGAATATCACACTACTCACCGACACAAATGAAGGTTGGTAAAAAATCAAACAAACTAATGAGCACTTAATTAAACAAATGCATTTATTAATAATAAAACTATTTACTATTCACTTACCACAGTGAGATTTACAAAAACAGCCTATAGAGACAATAAGATAGCACTTATCATGATTTTATATGCAATCGGTAACATGCACACATTATAAATCTATATTCAATAAATAAAACAACAATTGTCCCTTTCTATCAGCCTGTTGGTATCCATGGAGGTTCATAGGGATCTCCCTGCTACGCATGAACTCTTTTCTTTAACATTTTCAATTAACGGGTCATCCCCATACCCCGTCTGGTACGAGCACTAAATTATTAAACCTTAATACTTCGTCCGGTATGAGGGTAAAACGGGTCGTCCCCATATCCCGTCTAGTATAAACACCAAATTGCCAAGTCTCGATACCCAGTCTGGTATGAGAGTTGGTTCACGGTAGGCTTTCGTATTGTATCCAGTCTGTCTACCATCTCTCAGAATATCCAGTAAGACTGTCGTTTCATCCATTCACGTAATCACACAATTTCTCATTTTTCTTTAGTCTTCGTTTTCCAATTCAATGATAATCACATAAATCAAACAATACATGCATTCAAAACTATAAAATCCATAAATGAAATACTATCATGCAATTAACTGTAAAATAATTCAATAGAATCAATAATAGATAATTTTCGGTTCTGTCTCCATTAGTAACCCGTAATTAATTATGAATATTTTTTAAATAACACAAAATACTGTATTATTATTTATTTAGACTTTAATTTTATAACAGACAATTGGATGAGGGATTCTTACACAATTTGATGCCCGAAAAGTTATGTTGTTGACTGTGCCTACTGGAGGTCCCTGGGTTCCCTGAATTTTTTTTCGGGGATTAAAACTCGCTATAAGTACCGACGACGGGGCTCTCTGGTGCGGGGGCTCCTCCAGCTCACATTGCGGTTGGGTGTTTTGCTCTGGTCAACCTGTAGAGAAAGAAACGGTGATCACAATGGTAGAAAAATTACGCAGAACGGGAATCAGAAAGGGCTCCATAAGAGGTGCTTTGTGAAATTCCCTGCGGTAGGGCCACCAGGCTTTACTCACAGTTTTCAGCCAATCCGCCGGTCTTTTTGCTCCGATTTACCATTGAGGTTGTTTAAAATTGAATTCTGAGTAAAGGAAATTTTTTTTATCTCTTTTGACGGTTGGAAAGGGCTCCGGCAAGGCTGCGAATGACGGTGGCCTACTTCCCGGCGACTGGATTCTCTTCTTCAGCGAGGGGGGTTTGGCAGCTAGGGTTAGAGTTTGGTGTGAAGGGGATTACTTATACTCGTCTCCTTTTGATCAAGGTAGTCCATCACGTTTGATCTAGATCATATGATCGCGATAAAATAGGGAGTGAATCTGGACCGTTCGATCGTGTTTAAATAGAAAACGGATCTGGGCCATCCGTGCGTACGGGGGTGAATCTGGACCATTCGATCTCGAGCACATGGATTGCCCACGTGGCCTCCCATGTGACGTTGCCACGCGACGTATTCTGGTTCGTCGGGGCTGCTGACAGGGCATCCCACGTGGTACAGCTTCTCTTAATTATATTTTGACCTCTAGTTTCTGATTTTTCTTTCAAAAATATCCCAAAACCCAAATTTTCACCCTTTTTTCCAAAATTATTTCCAATTTCATCCCCCATCAAATTTTCTTCATTTTTACACTAAATTAAAATTAAAAAATTAAAAATTACATTTATAAATTAATTTAATTTACATTAATTACATTTGGACATTACAACTCCCCCCCTCTTAAAAGAAATTTGGTCCCTCAAATTTACCTATGTCACTTTCAATCAAACAGCTAGGGATACTAGACTCTGAAGTCTGATTTTAGCTCCCATGTAGTCTCTCTCGGTATGTGATTCTGCCATATGACCTTAACAAAGGAAATTTTCCAATTGTAGAGTAATCTGCTCTTTCGGTCCATAATACCGACCGGTACTTCTTCATAGGACAGATCCTGCTGTAGTGGAAGAGGCTCATGAACCAAGATGTGAGAGGGTTCCGGGTTGTAATTGCGTAATATGGATACATGAAAGACATTATAGACCCTGAAAAGTTCTGGAGGCAGTGTCAGTCTGTAGGTGGTGGTACCAATTTTGCCTAAGATCTCGAATGGTCCAATAAACTGAGGGCTTAGTTTCCCCCTTTTGCAAAACCTACTGATTCACTTAAAAAGAGTGACCTTAAAAAATACTCAATCGCCTTTCTCAAATTCTAAATCCCTCCTCCGGGTGTCCGCAATAACTCTTCTGTCTGCTCTGAGCCGTTTGAATGTTCTTCCTGATTTTAACTACTTTGGCTGTAGTTTTCTCTACAAGGTCTAGGCCGAACAGTTTTCTATCACCCACTTCTTTCTAACAAATCGACGATCTGCATGGGGGGCCATACAATGCCTCGTACAGAGTCATGCCAATACTTGCTTGGTAGCTATTGTTGTAGGCGAACTCTATTAGATGTAGATGGTTATCCCAATGGCCCCCCGAAGTCAAGAACGTAAGTTCAGAGCATATCCTCAAAAGTGCGGATGGTCCTTTCTGACTGTCCATCGGTCTGAGAATGGAATGCAGTACTAAGGGATAGTTTCATTTCCATGGGTTGCAGAAAGATAGACTAGAACTGAGAAGTGAATCTGGGGTCCCTGTTGGAAACTACTGTCACTGGCACTCTATGTAATCTGACTATTTTCCGTATATATATTCTTGTCAACTTGTCTAAGGGATCGGTCATCCTGATGGCCAAGAAGTGGGAAGATTTGGTAAATCGGTCAACAATTACCCAGATGACATCATGTCCTAACCGTGCCTTAGGCAATCATGTCACATAATCTATGGTGATATGTTCCCACTTCCACTCCAGAATTGGTAATGGTTGAAGTAGCCCACCTAGGCGTTGATGCTCTGCCTTGATCTGCTGACATACTAAATACTTAGAAACAAAGTCATCTATATCTCTTTTCATCCCGTTCCACCAAAATCGAGATCACATACTTTGATACATCTTAGTACTTCCGGGATGCATAATAAACTTTGAGCTATGAGCCTATGTCATGATGTCCCTTTTTAACTCACTGTCACCTGGAAGACACACTCTATCATAAAATCTGAGCAACCCATCAGCAGAGACTTAGAATTCTGAGTTAACTCCCTGTTCTACGTCTTTCATGAGGGCTGCTGGGGTGGAATTGGCGAACTGAGCTTCCTTTATTCTTTGGATTAACTCCGGCGGAATAGTCAGGTGGCCCAAACATGTGACTCTCTTCAGGTCCTGAAGTCGTACCTATTGTGCGACCCCTATTTGCCTGCACCTTGAAACCATCAGATGGGCTAATGTACTTGTGTTTTTTCTACTGAGTGCGTCGGCTGCCACCTTGCCCTTACCCGGGTGATACATGATGTCACAATCATAGTTTTTGAAGAGTTCTATCCACCTTCTCTGATGCATGTTGAGATCCTTTTGAGTGAATATGTGTTTCAAGCTCTTATGATAAGTATAGATATGAAAGATCTCCCCATACAAATAATGGTGCCAAGTCTTCAAGGCGTGGATAATTGCGGCAAGTTCTAAGTCATGGGTGGGGTAGTTTTTCTCATGACACTTTAACTACCTGGACCCATAGGCTATGACCTTCGCATGCTGCATCAAAACACAACCCAACTCTAGGTAGGAGGCATCATTGTAAACTGTATATCCACCCGATCTGCTCGGTAAGGCCAACATAGGTGCGATAGTTAACTGTTTCTTTAATTCTGAAAAGCTTTTCTCACAGTCTTCGTTTCACTCAAACTTGACGTTCTTCTTTGTGAGCCGAGTCAGATGAGCAGCTAGACTAGAAAACCCTTTTACAAACCTGCCGTAATAATCTGCCATCTCTAGAAAGCTACGGATCTCCTTAACCGAGGTCAATTTTTTCTAGCCGAGCACTGCTTCAACTTTTTCAGGATTCACTGACACTCCATCCTTTGATATGATGTGTCACAGAAAGGTAGTCTGCTCAAGTCAAAATCCACACTTACTCAACTTTGCATACAACTTCTTCTCTCTTAGAACCTGCAAAATTTAAGTTAGATGGCGAGCATGTTCCTCTCTATTTTTTGAATAAACCAAGATATCATTAGTGAACACAATGACAAACTGATCCAGAAATTATCTAAAAACCCGGTTTATCAAGTCTATGAAGATGGCTAGAGCGTTGATTAGTCCAAATGGCATGACTAGGAACTCATAGTGTCTATACCGGGTTAGAAAGACTGTTTTGGGAATGTCTTCTGCCTTGATTTTTACCTGATGGTAACCTAAACGCAGGTATATTTTGGAGAAGATCTGGGCACCCTACAACATATCAAAGAGGTCATCGATCCTAGGGAGGGGATATTTGTTCTTGATCGTGACCCTGTTCAGACCTCTATAATCAATATATAACATCAGTGTCCCATCTCTCTTTCTTACAAATATGACTCCGGCACCCCAATGGTACACACTATATCGGATGAATCTACTGTTCTGTAATTCATTGATTTGTTTTCTCAGTTCCTCCATCTCAACGCGGCTCATGCGATAAGGAGCAACCGAAATAGGCTGGGTGTCTGGCTGAAGGTCTATGATGAATTCAACTTCTCTGTCTACTGATAGTCCAGATAGTTTATTTGGAAACATATCTGGAAAGTTTTGAACTACCGGAATCTCTTGAATACAAATTTCTTTCTTGAGTTTGCCTAGTTAGAGAAAACAGCTGAGTTAAAGTACTTGATAATAAGAAAATTTGCCATGAGGGAACAAATGTTAAACGATTTTATTAATTTATAAATGACTCCTCATTAGGAGGGTTGAATACAACTTTCTTGCTAAAACAATCTACAATGGCGTGATCACCGCTACCCAGTTCATTCTTAAAATTACATCAAAGTCCCCGTGTTAATTTCTATTAGGTCTACACTCAATTTCCTATCTGCTATATCTATAACACAGACTCTGTATACAACCTCCCCCAGTAGTGTCTTACTCCTAAGAGTAGACACAAACAACACAGAATCAAGTTTTTCAGGTAATACATTTAATTTTGATGCAAAAACATGTGAGACAAATGAGTGCAATGCCCCAGTATCAATCAAAACATGAGTAAGATGGTTACAGATAGTGAACATACCCTATACCACGTCCTGGTTGGCCTCTGCATCCTGCTGAATGAGATTGTAAGCCCTGCCCTGGATAAGAGGTCTGGCCTAGTTCTGGTTCCTCGGGCACTCCTTTGCATAATGTTGGACGCTACTACATATGCGACAAGTGCTGTTGAGGTGATAGCAGGGTCGGTCCCCATGATCATTGCCATAATGCTGATAAATCTTGCCGCGACCTGCTACTGGAACCTGAGGGAGAGCCTGAGTCATCGGCATAGGTCTCTTGTTCTGTTGAACATGTGCAGTAGTTGCTGGTCTGCGGTGTGGGGCTGAGGACCTGAGGTTCCCTACTGCTTGAGAGAAGGTGCAAAGACTCCTTTCCACTAACTGTGCCTTGGCTAGAACAGCCAAATAAGTACTAAGCTCGAGCACAAACACTTGTTGTCTGATCTCAGGAAGGAGACCCCACTAGAACCTTCTAGCCATCCTACCTTCATCCATCATGCTCTCAGGAGAATATCGACTTAACACTAGGAACTTGCGAAAATATTCTGATACAGTCATGTCCTCTTGGACCAAGTGTGCAAACTCTATCTCTTTCAGATATCGTAGATGCTATGAGAGGTACTCTGCATGAAAGGCCGTCAGGAACTGTTCCCAAGTGACTGAAAAGGGTAGGGTGGTCTGCTTGAGTTACCACCAGTGGTCTGCTTCTCCCACAAGCATGTAGGTAGCAAGGATAACCTTCTGTTTGGGAATCACCCCAAGGGTTTTGAAGGCATTCTCTTTCTCAGCAAACCAGAACTCGGCCTCTTCAAAGGAGGATCCTCCTGCAAAAATAGATGAATTTAGCTTTTTATACCTTTCTATGTAGCCTGGGTCCATTATGAGAGGAGTTGGGTCCCGTGGATGAAGGACTGGACTCTACTGAGGATGGACTGGATGGTCCTGCAGTGATACTTGATGATACAGTTGAGGCACCAGATTGTACTGTGGTGGTGTCGGATGATGTGATGGCTGGGGCATCGGATCATACTGTGGTGGGGCAGGATCATATCGGAGTGGCTCGGGATCCTCCCGATGTAGGGGTGGCTCAACCTGTGGTAGCGGGAGAGGGTAAGGTAGCTCCCTCCTTTCCTCCCAGGCCTGCTGAGCAGTAATGAGTCTCTCCACTATCTCAAATAACCAGTCAATATCCTCTCTAAGTGAACTCTCCCGGGCTATTCAGTTTAGTGGGAGTCTTCTTCTCCTCATCTATCTATACTTGCATTTCACAATGAAAGTTGAGTGACAATTCATTATTTTTTGTGTTTCTTAAGAATTTTGTGTAAAGAATAAGTTCGAGGAACGCGGCTCTGATACCAATTATAACGACCCCAGAATGTCCAAAGAAAATAAATTATAAATTAAATGTAGAAGCAAAATGAATGGTTAAGGTTTACATTCCTTACACAATAACTTAAAGTATCGAATAGTGCTACAGGAATTACCTTTTTAAAAGAAATACAAAAAAATAAGAAAATAAGCGGAAAATAAATAAAACTAGTATCCTACTAGCAACCCTCTTGTGGATGGGCTCTGGATCCTGGTCATCTTGATCTAAAATGGATAAATAAGAAATGAGCTATACTAGCCAAGTAAAAATATTACACTACTCACTACATAGAAATGAATGTTGGTAGAAAATCAAAACAACTAATGGAGCACTTAATTAAATAAATGTATTTATTAATAATAAAACCATTTACCGTCTACTTACCACAGCGAGATTTATAAAAACAACATATAGAGACAATAACATAGCACTTATCATGATTTCATATATAATCAGTAACATGCACACATTATAAATCCATATTCAATAAATTAAACAACATCTGTCCCTTTCCTTCAGCCTGGTGGTATCTATGGGGGTTCATATGGATCTTCCCGCTACGCGTGAACCCTTTCCTTTAACATTCTCAATTAACGGATCGTTCCCATACCCCGTCTAGTATGAGCGTCAAATTACTAAATCTCAATACCCCGTCCGGTATGAGGGTGAAATGGGTCATTCCTAAACCCCGTCCAGTATGAACGTCAAATTACCAAGTCTCGATACTACGTCCGGTATGAGACAACGTTCACGGTAGGATTCTCTATTATACTCGATCCCTCCACCATCTCTCAGGATATCCAGTAAGGCTGTCGTTTTATTCATTCACTTAATTACATAATTTCTCTTTTTTTTTTAGTCTCCATTTTCTAATTCAATGATAATCACATAAATCAAACAATACATGCATTCAAAACTATAAAATCAATCAATAAAATACTATCATGCAATTAACTGTAAAATAATTCAACAGAATCAACAATAGATAATTTCTAGTTTTGGCTCCATTAGTAACCCGTAATTAATTGTGAATATTTTTTAAATTACACAAAATATCGTATTATTATTTATTTAGACTTCAATTCCATAACAGAGAATTGAGTGAGAGATTCTTATACAATTTGATGCCCAAAAAGCTAAGTTGTTGACATCGCTTACTAGCAGTCCCTGGATTCTCTAAATTTTTTTTTTGGGATTAAAACGCATTATAAGTACTGGCGGTAGGGCTCTTCGGTGCGGTGGCTCCTCCAGCTCCGTTGCGGTTGTGTGTTTTGCTTCGGTTAACCTGTAGAGAAGGAAACGACGATCACAATGGTAGAAAAATTATGCAGAATGGGAATCAGGAAAGGCCTCATCGGAGGCATTTTGTGAAATTCCTCGCGGCAGCGCCTCCAAGATTTTCCTGCAGTTTTCAACCAATCCGCCGGTCTTTATGCTTCAATTTGGCCATGGGGGTGTTTAAAATTGAATTTCGAGCAAAATTTTACCTTTTTTGGCTGTCGGAAAGGGCTCTGGCGCGGCGGCGGGTGGTGGCGGCCTCCTTTCCGGCGGCTGGATTTTCTTCTCTGGCGATGGGGGTCTGACAGCTAGGGTTATGGTTTGGTGTGAAGGGGGTTATTTACATTCGTTCCCTTTTGATCTGGGCCATCTATCGCATTTGATTTGGACTGTCCGATCGCGATTAAATAGGAAATAAATCTGAATCGTTCATCGCGATCCAATCTGAATTGTCCGATCGCGTTTAAATAGAGAATGGATCTGGATCGTCCGTGCGCACAGGGGCGAATCTGGGCCGTCTGTGCACGCGAGGGCGAATCTGGGTCGTTCGATCGCAGGCACGCGGATCGCCCGCGTGGCACCGCGTCAATGTCCGTTGCCACACGGCGCGTCCTAATTCGTCAAGGCTGCTGACCGGGCATCCCACATGGCACAACTTCTCTAAATTATATTTTGACTCTAAATTTCTGATTTTTCTTTCAAAAATATCTCCAGAACTTTAATTTTTACCCATTTTTCTCAAATTGTTTTCAATTTCATCATTCATCAAATTTTCTTTATTTTTACACTAAATTAAAATTAAAAAAATTACATTTATAAATTAATTTAATTTGCATTAATTAAACTTGGACATTACAGTTGAGCTTCACCCTCTAACATGTACACTAATAGGACCACTTTTTACTCAAAAATGACCCCAAGTACCCTGAATATCTTCTCAATAGATCTGATCAACTGTTCAGTTACATTTAAATCATTGCCTACTCTAAAGTTGGTCAGACCAAGTCTCCTGAACTTATTAATGTTAATAGCATCAATCTCTGATGGCTTAAGAGTTGGTTAGGAGGAGGTGGTGCATGGATAAGATCATGAATAGGAGCATCAATAGGATTAAGGGCGGGTGTTGGTACAGGGGCAGGTGCAGGAGTAGGAACAGGTGCAGGTGTATGTATAGGAGCAAATGCAGGAGGCGGTGGTGGTAATGTCCCTCTGTTCCTATCTGCAATAATGGTCTACATCATATGAAGAAATCAGTTAAACCCCTCCCTTATGGGACCATCGTAGGGAGGTTGTCCTGAAGGTCTCCCACATCTCATATTGTTATCCTACAACTAGAAAACACAAGTTTATCATTTTAATTTCAGCTAAAGGTGTTATTCCTAAATATTTTTCAGATCAAGCTTATCTATATTTAGACTCTAAAACCTCATGTTCAAGGGATAATCTTAGGGTCATTTTGCTCTGGTACTACTTCTGAGGCCCCTGCTCTCCTTTGAAGGAATTACAGTCGTCAATCCCCTAGTACACAGTGAAAATACAATAAGCAAAACATTTATGTATTCAAAACATACATCATCTATCACTTAACTGCATTTTAATACTGTTTATAATACATAAGGTTCGTAAGATAAAGTAAAATAAAATAGATACTCGTTTGGTTACAAAATATAATTTTTGTAACGAGTGTCTATATCCTTCTTGATCTGGCTTAACGGTGGGATCCTCCTTATCCACAACCAGATCCTCTTGATATGGAAAAGATGATAATTTAATGGGGTGAGCAATTTCAACACAGTTAATATGTATAAGAAATAAGTTACACCTTAGGCGTGTGACATACAATCAAACAATCAATTAAATAAATAAAACTTTTCTTTCTCTTTTCATTTGAAAACTATGAAATGCAAATGTATTCAGTTTCCTATCTCATCTCTCATTATGCCCCTAACTTTCGTCTCTCTCTCAAAATCCCCCTAAGTTTAGGTTATATCCCTCCAGATTCCTTATAAGTTCAATTTATTTCCCAAAATCTCCCTAGGTCACACTTTATCCCTCAAATTCTCTCTAGACTCATTTTTCCTCACCAGCTTCCCTAAACCATATCTTATCCATCAGAATAATCACCAAAATTTCTCGCAATTCACAGTCAAATCAAGACATCCGTAACCCTTCACGAGTATTCTCGATTCTCAATTTCCCACAACCTAATTACCTAGCTAGAGTTATTAAAATTTTAGAGTTTTATTTGATACTAAATGATGTATCCATTATCCAATTGGTATCATTGTGGGATCATGATTCCGACCATCACAAAGGGATGCATACATAAACAACACATGCACATTAATTACAGTAGTTCGTCACCAGGTGATCCATAATAGAAAACACATCCTAACCACCTCTATAAGAGTTTCCATCTATCCAAAGATATAATTCACTATACTGCTGAATTTTAGGCATATCAATCTTAAACATGTTATCCCTAAGTTTTCGTTTCTTCTATTATTTGCATTATTTTTTTTTTACTATTCTAGTTAAGATTGATATTTTATTTTATTTTATTAAACAGATTTAAATTTCCACCCATCACCACTATTTTTTTTTTCTAATGTAGTCTCCTTATTTTAATTAGGTTATAAGTAGCTTTATTTGTTAATTTTGTTTTTTTATTTGGTTTTTGGTAATTGTTTGTGAATTTATTTTTTGTTATTTATACTATTATTTATTATTATTTTATATTTTATTATTATTTTTATTTATATATTTAACTATATATTTCTATATATTTATTTATTTTGTTTGTTTATTAATTTTATTATATTATTATTATTATTATTATATTTTTTATAACTTTTTTTTTTTCTAATTAACTTCTAATTTGTCTAATTTTTCCAAATTCTCCCTAACTTTACTCACTAATTACTTATAAATTTCACTCCCTAATTATTTCTAAATTCATCATTCTATTTCAATTTTTCTTCATTCTAACTTGTGATTCATACCAATCTTTATTTAATCATCATAGCATACATTCATACACTTTAATTCAAGTAAATGAATTTAAATCATATAATTATTTAAAAACAAACCCATTTAGGAACCTGGTTCTTCAACCAGTTTGTTCACCAACCCATATTTTGAAGTAAATGTCGTTCACTTTACTTCATAAAATTTGTTAAAACTTAATGCTATGAAGGCTTACCTATTAATTACAAAGTCCATATGAAATGAATCAAGCTTCAAAAATGTCCCCAAAGTTGAGAAAAAACTTGTAAGGAAAAATCTTATCAAGTCAGTAATAAACTCATAAATTACATGCAATTTTTTATGCATGCATGGCTTGATTTTGGTTTAATTTGAACTTCATACATACATGTTCTATTATATGTAAATTATCTCTAGAGTATTTTCTTTAATTAAAATGATAGACAAAACTCTAAAAAATTACATACAAAAATGTCAGTTTGATCACGTGTTGGGGTAGTGAGTTTCCAGAAAATCCGACGAATATTCGCGATTTCCGGCACCGGTTGGCCGCGAATGGCCTTCCTCGTATAGTATGCATCCCTTCCGGCACGTTCTGCCTCTCCTTCTCGCATCTTTCCGCTGTGCAACGCGTTCCCATCACTTTCTCTCTCTTCTTTCTTACTCTTTTTTTTCTTATTTTTTTAATTCTTTTTTTTTTTCTTTCTTTTTCTTCTGCCTGATCGGGCTGGGTCGAATGGCTTGGCTTAGCTTGGCTTGGCTTGGCTTGGCTTTTTAAACCCAACCTTCAACAGATCTGGACCGCACAATCTTGCCATATGTGGCCGCGTGCAGTCCATTTGATCATTAGTGGCAAAATCATAATTTTGCCATTGGGCAATTGCAACCATTAAATCGCGATCCTCTTTAGATCTCGGTCGTTCATTTGCATGACGATTGGATTGCTTAAGAACACATGCAGGTCGTCCGATCAACATCTTGTATGTGGGTCGTTGGATCTAGTCCCGATGCTCATCACCGTTAGATCTGCCCCAAACGCTCAGGACCAATTTGATCGGTTGGCCAAGAGTGCATGTCAGCAAACACGCGACACTCCCCAATTGGTCCGCTGCCAGACCATCTGTTTAGGTGGCAGATGTTTCAAAAATTATGCGAAGACTCATTTTGTATTTTTCTTGCATTTTGGTCCCTAAATATATTTTTTTATTAAAAAGAGCCCCAAATTAATTAAAATTCGTTCAATTGGGTCCCTAATTCTTTTTTTTTTCTTGTATATTTAGGAGTAAATTTTAATTTAATAAAATTTTTCTTGGGTTTTAATTTATGCATAACTAAATTTAACACAAAATTTACATTAATAATTACTTAATTTTTTTATATGGTGTTATAAAAGTATACTGAAAAATGATTACGTGACCACTTCAATAATTATTAGCGGGTAATATAATAAAGAGTTGGCGACCATGTGGATCCTACGTGGATTGCTAAGCATTGTAGAGATGTCTTCTTCAGTAAAAAAAAAAAAAAAATGTAGAGGTGGCCTACTTGAAGGAATTGGCTCTCGTATAAGCCTAAAGTCAAAATATTGTTAATTTGGTGCCAGGTCAACCAAAATTGAATAAAATAAAGTAAACATAACAAAAAATAAAAATTTGTATATATTTGAACGGATATTTACTTTGATTAATTCAGCTACATTGAATTTTATCAAAATTAAATGAATTTAAAATGTGTTAATTTATTATTTTAAGTAAACCGATCATCAGTTTTACAATTTAAATTATGGATTTATTCAAATCATAGTACTTAATGAAATTTAATGGTTAAGATCTAAATCATTTGAATCTTAAAATGAGAGGACTTTTGATTCCGTTACTTTTGGATCAAATTAAAAATTCAGTTAGAGCCAGTAACAATACAGTTATAATCGTATTACTTTTTCTAAGCAATAAATTACGGAACGTGCTAATTGGACTCATTGTGGGGGGAGCCAAATATATTATTTATAAAACTTAATATAAAAATCAACAGCAGATTATTTAAATTTATACATGAAAATTTGATAAAATTCAAATTAGCGATAAAAAAGTGAATAAAATTTGATAATATTAAAATATGCATATTAAAGGTGCATGGGCGGACTGACATAATGAAGACGTGTCATTGTCTGCTTGACAAATTCAATTCATATCCCATGCCCTTTCTGCTTTATCTCTATTTTATTTTTAATTATTAAAGTTTTCATCCCCCAACTCCATTATATTTATTTTTATTTTTAAATTTGAATTAATTTGATTATTTTCGATATAAATTATGAATATTCAAACCGGATCAAATTGAAATGTAAAATAGAAAATACCTTAAAATAAATGTTACCATCGCTTAATTTTATTTTTTATTATTATTATTTTTTTTTTTACAAACCTGGCTTAGCCCACCTTTATGAACTGTTGGATTACATCCAGCATCCGATTCTCTTCTTGATTTGTCAACTTGAGAGGAAATAACCATTCGATTCTGGTTAATTTGATTTATTTATTTTTCTTAAATTCTACAATATTTATCAAATTATACATTCAATATTTTAATTTGAAAATAAATATTTATGTACCAATACGTGATATATATATATATAATCTGATAGTTAAAAATATAAATGTCAAACATATTATCAATCAAACCACATAATTTTAATACATAAAAATAATTTATTTGTACTAATTGTGATAAATGTTCGTTATTATTTTACAGTTGAGTATCTATAGAGAAGGTTGGTCCAATATTATTTTTATTTTACAATAAGGTTTAAAAAATATATAAAACGACATATATTTACATATTCCCCATAACTTAGAAATTGACCCTTCAGAATTCAGCATAACTATGTATTCCTTCAAGGCCTTTATATAAGCAAGAGTTTTGGCTGGAAGAGGACCATCATCTCCTTCTTTTGCTCGCTCTTAATTTCAAGGTTTATCTGTGGCGGTCAATTGAACTCTTTCCTTCCTTCTCCAGTCTCCATCATTTCTATTCTTTCAGTATCCCTTTCACGTTTCTGGTTCGATCCTCTCTTTCTTTCTTCATTTTTTCCAGCTTCGTGTCTTCCTCTTTGCACCATCAACAAGCACACGTATCACCTTTTCATTTTCATTAATTCTGCTTTTGTATGTATTTCCATGGAAACTTACGAGAAAAATTGTTTTTGTTTCAATTGCAGAGAATAAGTGAAAAAATGGCGAGTTACGGCGGAGCAGAGAACGGAGACGCTCGTTTTGGCACCAAAACGGGACGGAACGGACTGGCGAAGATCGAAACAGGGCACAAGACAGAAGTCTGTCATGACGACAGCACCACTCCCGTTAAAGCCCAAACCATCGACGAGCTTCACTCTTTGCAGAAGAAAAAATCTGCACCGACAACTCCGATTACGCCCGGCCTAGCAGCTTTCGCCACCGTCTCTGAAGAGGACCGCCAGAAGCTGCAACTCCAGTCCATCAGGTTTTTTTTTTTTTTTTTTTTATATCTCCTCCACTGAAACGATACCGTTTTCTAGATTTTTATTTTTTACAATTAATTTTTTTAAAAAATATTCAAATTTGGGGATGGTGGTGAAAATGTAAATAGTGCGTCTTTGGCATCGCTGACGAGAGAAACCGGGCCGAAGGTTGTGAAGGGAGACCCGGCAAGGAAGAGTGAGACCGCGAAGGTGACTGACCACTACCACTATGCTCCGGCCATTAATTCCAGTGACAGTGCACTCAAGTTCACCCACGTTCTTTACAATCTTTCTCCTGCTGGTAATCTTTCTAAAATTTCCCTTTCGTTATCGAAATCATCTTTGATTAATCAGATAACCGAACTTGTCAAGTTTTCTTGCATTGTGTAACAAATTTCTTTCCTTTCTGGGTCATATCATTGATAAACGATACAAGCTTATTGATTGATTGAAAATGGTGGTGCAGAGCTTTACGAGCAGGCAATAAAATATGAGAAGGGGTCTTTTATTACATCTACAGGCGCATTGGCCACCCTTTCTGGAGCGAAGACTGGCCGGTCACCAAGAGATAAACGTGTCGTCCGGGATGAGACGACCGAAGATGAGCTTTGGTGGGGAAAGTAAGTGTTTTCTTGCGTCCCCGCGAATCTCTCTTTCTCCCTCTCTCTCTCTCTCTCTCTCTCTCTCTCTCTCAAATATCTCTTATTAGTAAACAGAGAAATTTGACTGATCCAGTGAATATTATTTGTTTTTAACAGGGGTTCTCCTAATATTGAAATGGATGAACATACTTTCTTAGTAAACAGAGAAAGAGCAGTGGATTACTTGAACTCATTGGAGAAGGTAAATAATATATTTATCGCCTCTTTCAGCACATGTGTTTGTATGCTATAGTCTTGTAAGCAAGTAGATTGCTTTGTACAGTCGGCTAGGTGGCAATCGGAAAAAAAAAAAAAAAAAAAAAACCCAGAGCATCATGGTGTTTTTTTCCCCTTTTTTTTCAGTTTGATTGATGCATTAAATCGGATTTTTGATCCATATCGTTTTCTTTTGAATTGTTACTATCTTATCCTTTTCTAAATTGGGATAATTTTCAAATTATGAAAAAATCTGCTTATGATAATGCGTGTAAGATGTATCTTGAAAAATATTTGTGAAAATGCGTGTATGATGTTGTATCACGCTCTGACACAATTGAAAATCTGATAACATATTGATAAACATTGATGCTTCTTATGAAACAAAAAAGAAGGAACGGAGCTCTTTGTTGCAGTAAATTATTAGATAGTCTTAGCTAAGGTGGGTCACCACCCCTTAAATTTTATTGAACTAACAGCTTATTATCAAATTACATTGAACTTTTTGTTAGAAAATCACCTAGTAGTTTTAGAAAATTACAGTCTTTTTTGACAAAAATCTTGAGTGGTGTGATGAAAATTTAAGGGTGGAGGAGATATCCTTATGGTCTACGCAATAATTTATCCTTGGTTATCCGGATTCAAGAGGTGTCAACAATATTTTAAATTCTCTGTTTCTGGTTCTCTTACTATTAGTTACAATGATGAATGATGATGATGGTTGCCTAACATACAGTCTTGTCTTCTTTTTTTTTTTGGGATCAGACTTCTTTTTCTTGTTCTCACTTGCTTACGTAAATAATCATAAATGAGTTGTCATTACTCGTTACCTATCTTCATCTTAATCTATAAGCAAAATTTAAGGTTTTTTCTTTTTCTTTTTGTCTCTTTGTGAAAACTTTATAACAAACTAAATATAAGTTACTTAAATAGACCTTTATTTGTTATAATGCCCTGTTTTGTTCTCTTGTATTCTTTTGATGCGTATGGTTTTACTTTTTGTGTATTTTAGCTTCCGGTGGAATAAGTATTTGTTATTTAATTATTTTATAGTTGCATAACATTTTCTTTTCTTTTAATTAATAAGCAGAATGAATAATAAGTGTTGAAAGAATAAGATATAAGTGTGGAGAGGTTGCCCGTATGCATGCTCAGCTATTATTTTTTGGCTTGTCTTATCTAACTCGGTTACTGTGTCAATTCCACTACTTTCTACTGCTTCGTGTGAAATTTCTCGTCAGAATGATGGTGTTGTATAGTAAGTTACTGTTGATTACTACATTCAAGAGAACAATAACAAATGGTATAATTCGTGGGATGCATGTTCCATTTCCTTTTTTTAGTGATTGGATTTGTCAAGTACAGGGTTTCTCCATGATTTCCCTGTTCCATACATGAGTGAAGTTTTTTGGTTGGCACAAGATCAATATTAATATGCATATCTATATTCCATACATTAATGATGTTCTTCTTCTTGTACATTTAGTAAAGCTAATCAATATAAATACTTTATCATAATTAATAATAATTAAGTTTAAATCTTAAGTGGATGTTTGGGCTGTTATAACTTGTACTATGTGTTTTCAAAGTACTGTTAAGCTGTTGAGTAAAGCTTCAGTCAAAAGTTGTGGTGTTTGGTAAAGGTAGTTGTAAAAAGTACTGTCGTTTTAAAAAAACAGAAACTGTGTTTGGTGGAAAATGATTTTTGAAATTTGAAGTATAAATTTTTAATAAAAGCTAAAACCATTTTCTAAAAACTACGCATTATAGTTTTTTATTCTAATCCCATCAAAAGCAGATTGTTATCAAAAACACGCTGCAGTTTATTTGTTTGGTTGCAAAAATACTTTTAAAACACAAAAAGCAAAGCTGAAAACCGAGCCAGATATCCCCTAATATAAATGGGCAAGATAAATAAGATTGAGTGAGATGGAGTTAGAGTTCTGTTGTGAATGATAAACAATTGTAATTCTCATAGTGAATCAGGATTAATCTAATTTTACCATGAAATAGGTTATGCTGACAGAATTACTAAGTCTGTTTTGTGTGCTTGAATTTTCTTTTTTTTTTTTTTGGTTATTTTATAACTTGCATAACTATTACTGACAAGGTAGATCTGTTTTTCAGATATTTGTGAATGATCAGTTTCTGAATTGGGACCCAGAACACCGAATCAAAGTTCGTATTGTATCTGCTAGAGCTTATCATTCATTGTTTATGCACAACATGTAAGTAACAGGCTAAATATTTTTTGTTCTTGGTATTGCTTTGTGACTTTGTCTTTCAAGTTGGGGCTTAAATAGGATGGGAAATCCAAACAGAAGATTAATCAATTTCTCTACTCTACTGACCTTCAATATTTGTCGTCATTTTTTTGTTATCCAAAAATAAGTATTCCTTTCACTTCATGAGTTTCATTCTAGATTATGTAGAATTCAATGCTTGAGCAGAGAAATGTAAAATAACTATAGTTAAATCGGTTGATTAGACAATTTCATGAAAAAAATACTTATGCATATACACAATAATCGGGTGAATAACAGGTGCATACGACCCACACCTGAGGAGCTGGAGGATTTTGGAACTCCGGACTTCACAATATATAATGCTGGGCAGTTCCCATGTAACCGTTATACTCATTACATGACTTCTTCTACTAGCATAGATATCAATCTTGCTAGAAGAGAGATGGTCATCCTTGGCACCCAGTACGCTGGTGAAATGAAGAAAGGCCTATTTAGTGTAATGCATTATCTCATGCCTAAGCGTCAAATCCTCTCCTTGCACTCTGGCTGCAATATGGGGAAGGCTGGCGATGTAGCCCTTTTCTTTGGATTATCAGGTACATTATTATTTCATCATCCTCTCAGAAGGGAGGCACCAGTTGGTAACTGATATTTATCTCTCTTGCTTGTGTCTAGTTGATCCCCCTATTGATCCGGTTGGTTTTTGTTAATGTTAATGTATAGGTACTGGAAAGACAACTTTGTCCACAGACCATAATAGGTATTTGATTGGAGATGATGAGCATTGCTGGAGCGAAAATGGTGTGGCAAACATTGAAGGTGGTTGTTACGCAAAGTGCATCGACTTGTCAAAGGAGAAGGAGCCTGATATATGGAATGCCATCAAGTTTGGGACTGGTAATAATCTGATCCATCTTCACTGAATTCTTTCACAATTTTGGTCTGTGTTATTTAGTCTAGATAACAATGATCTAGACTAATTATGGAAGAAGCTACTACTTTGTTGTCTGTCATAAGTTTCTATGCGACAATTGTTTTGGAGCTAATTCAACTACCTTTATTTGTCAGTCTTAGAAAATGTTGTCTTTGATGAACATACCCGAGAAGTGGATTACACAGAGAAGTCTGTCACAGGTAAAGACTAAATGAGTTCTTGTTAATATTTTCAGGATTGGTTAGTCCCATATCTTCTAAAGATTTTAAGTAGAAATATTAGTGCATGCTTCTTTGCATTCTGAAAACTCACGTATTGTTGCAGAAAACACTCGAGCTGCATATCCAATTGAGTACATTCCCAATGCCAAGATACCTTGTGTTGGTCCTCACCCAAGGAATGTTATCCTTCTGGCCTGTGATGCGTTTGGGGTGCTCCCACCTGTGAGCAAACTGAGTTTGGCACAGACTATGTACCACTTCATCAGTGGCTACACTGCTCTGGTAAATTTAGAAGAATCAGGAATTCTCAAGCCTATACTTGTACTTTTCTAGATTTTGGCATCCCTTTTTCACTTTTATAAAATGTATTGCTTAGGAGAAGTTATCCTTTTGTTCTGCAAACATGGAATAACAAAATAATCAAGAACTAGAACAAAACCTTTTTAATCATTATTTTTTTTTTTTGAAATAACCTTTTTAGTCATAATTAACTTGATGAAATCAGATATATCATAACATCTTTCGCTGCAAAAACAGGTTGCGGGAACAGAGGATGGTATCAAGGAACCTCAGGCAACCTTCTCTGCCTGCTTTGGTGCTGCATTCATTATGCTGCACCCCACAAAATATGCAGCTATGTTGGCTGAGAAGATGCAAAAGCACGGAGCCACAGGATGGCTTGTTAACACCGGTTGGTCTGGTGGAAGGTATGTGCTAGGCTTTCTTATAAGAATTCACATGGGGGTGCATTTTTTATTCAGTATCGAAAATTAATTTCCACTTCATGCATGATGAACAGCTATGGATCAGGCCAACGCATCAAGCTAGCTTATACGCGAAAAATTATTGATGCCATACATTCAGGTAGTCTTTTGGAAGCGAACTATGTGAAAACTGAAGTGTTTGGACTCGAGATTCCAACTGCAATTGAGGGTGTGCCATCAGAAATGCTGGAACCATCAAACACTGTGAGTAGTCTTTATTAGATTCCCCAATCTCCATTCAGTACAAGCACTTTGCTTATGGCTTTTTTGAATTGCAGTGGTCTGACAAGAAGGCATACAAGGAGACCTTATTGAAGCTGGGTAGTCTCTTCAGGAGGAATTTTGAGGTATTTATGAACCACAAGATTGGGAAAGATGACAAGCTGACTGAAGAGATCCTTGCAGCTGGTCCTATCTTCTGATTGGAGGGTTAAGAGGTTGGTTAAGGTTATATTTGGAACAGATTCTAAAATTTTGTGAAATTCATTTAAAAATTATTACTTAGTTCAACAATAAAATTGTATAAATTCTATTAAAAGATGATAAAAATTGACTTGATATGAAATTTTATGTGAAATTAGAACAATGCTTTCACATAAAATTCTAAGGTCAAAATTTGTCATTGTATGGAGAATTTTTACAATTTTTTAGTTGAACTAAATGTAGATTTATAAATGAATTTAATGAAAACTATGATTTTGTTCCAATTTTAGGCTAAGAGCGAAAGTTGAAGAATAAGAGAAGGCTAATTATAGCATGAGGTCTTGACTCAAATGGCCTACAGAATGGAATTGTTAAAACTCTGTTGTAATACTTTTTTGATTCAAAACTTCTACTATGCTTTGAAACTTTTGATCCTTATAATAGACAAATAAATAAATCTAAGGTGTTTTAGTTTGATTTATATCATTATTGCATGGACTTATTAACCTCAAACAGTAAATATAAATTTGTAACTAATTTCAACAAAATTCTGAAGCCTATGTTTAGAACAAATATAAAAAAATTATGATTTTTAATATAAATTTACAGTTAATGTAACTAAAAGATGATGTAAATTTTTCTTACAGTTATAAAAAATAATTTAAGTAAAAGCTCTGAAGGGTTGTGGAAGACTTGTTGGCATGACATGCCATATTGGAAGGTTAGCAGGTCTTTGCAAACTGCCACTTCTTATTATTAGCAATTGCGATGGGAAAGATGTAAGAACTCAGAAGGCTAAATCTTTCAGGTGAGCTAAAAAATTAAATGCTTGGGGATAAAAAATGATATCGAGAAATCACCTTCTTTAATTCACTTGTTGCATATCTACATACACTTGAGCTCTTATGGTGGAATGACATTGAAAGCAAGATTGATAAGTACAAGTCCCCACCAATAATCAGTGCGCAACCAGCCATTAATACTGAACTTTTGCTTCAAAAGCTTAAGCCATATCCACTTATAGAAAGCCTGACAATTAAAGATTATCCAGGATCAAGATTCCTAGATTGGATCTAGCACTTGGGATACTTACTTCCCTCGTCTTTGGCAGCTGGTGTTAATCAACTGTAGAGAATGCAACAATTTTTCCTATTCTTGGGCAACTTCAAACTATGGAAATTCTCAGCATTCAAGGAATGGATTCTGTTGTACAAATTGGTCAGGACTTCTATGGAGAAGGCAGTACTGCTTTTTTGTCACTGAAAGAAGTGTCCACCAAGGAATGATGTAATTTGAGAACCTGGGACAGAGCAGACTCCTCGGTGGCATTCCCTATCCTGAATAAACTAACTGTTGTAAATAGTTCTTTCTTGACAACCATGCTACAGTTTCCATCTCTTCAAAATTTGGAATTGCGCAACTTATATTAAGGTCAGCATCTTTCTTAAGCTCACTCTTGACGTTGGTTATTGACATTTGTCCTGAACTTCTGTCTCTCCCAGTTGTTACAGAGCAATACTTATCTTGTCTCTTTGACAATAGGTTCCTGCCCCAAGTTTAATTCACTGCCACGGGACAACAAGTCTCAGAGTAGTGAAACCATTGAAGATTAGTCGGTGAAGGCAGTACTCGCTTCAATCATTTTCTATTGAGAACTGTTATAGACTTTTTTTCTTTATCTGCGGAATAGGACACCTAACAGCCCTTGAGGACCTAACAATTATATAATGTCCAAATTTGACATACATACATGAGAAGTGAAATATCTCCTGAATCTTTGAAGTTTAAATATCTTAAATTGCCCGCTCTATCAGATGGGCTGCTTCATATTACACCACTGCAAAACCTCAAAATCCGCAGCTGTGAAAATTTGATTGAATTGTCAAATTAGGTAGACTGTTTCTCCTCACTACGAATCCTGGCAATCTCAGACTGTCCAAACATAAAGTCTTTGCCAGAATGCCCACAGCATCTGAGACTACTTCAACACTTCTCTGTTAGAGATTGCCCTCATCTTCAAGGGTGATACCAAAACGAAAGAGGCAGTGATTGTCAACCTAATTGCTCGCATCCCATATGTTAACATTGGACCATCAGGATTGCAAATGCTCCATGCTGCATCTACAATCACTGAGTTGATGAAAAGATATATGTCAAAAAATTGGCCTGCAGGTTTGTCCCTCTTAGTCTTTTAGAAACTTTTTCTCAATGGGTGTGCCTTATAGAGAACATTTGCTCCCAATTTCTTCAGAATTAGACATTAACTGGTGATGTCTCATTGCTAAAACATGTTAAGTTTATCTCCAAATATATTCTCAGCCCTTTTACTGGGTGCAACATTTACATGTATATGCGGCTCACGACTGCTGCACTTTATCATAATGTTGAAACCATGCAAAGCAAAAGACTATAGGACAGCTTCTGAAAATCGTATGGTTAGTTTGAAGCTTTAGTAGGTTTAATTTAAAAAAAAAAAAAAAGAGGACCCTTTGATTATGCACTTTAACCTGGTAGAAGCTTTATTTTCTTGATGTAATATTAAATCCTTCTAAATTTCATTTGAGCAGATATGGACTGAAAAGCTATACTGAATCAGCATAAAGTAAACTAAAGACATACTGTCCTCTCTGAAAACCTTGAGAAGGTAAAACTATATTAACATGAATATATTTATTGGTTGTGTTTGAAATGCTTTAGCAACGAGAATATATTTGTAGATGCATTCTTAGATGTTAATATGTTCAGCTCATGAGCAAACAAAATGTAACCTTTAAATAAATTTTATAAATAAATCCATCTTGCTAACATGATTCAATGATTTTTGCCATAAAGGCAGCAAGCAGCAAGAGGGGCAAATACAAAAATCTGTTCTCAACTCGACGATGCCACTTGCCTCCAAGTTTAAAACCTTCTGCCACTCCTATATAGATTCTTAAACATCATCAGCCTGAATATTTTCACACAGGCAGCATGTGAAGAACAATCCTAGAATGAGTCGAAGGCATCATAGAGTTCAACCGAAAAGGAGAAGAACAACAATCCTATGCACTGGGAAAAATGCAAGTACTATATCATTGGACTTGTTATGATCCATCGATAACATGTATGAATAAAAATTGTACACTTCGTTGGACATCCTGTAAAACACATGCTTATGCCTCCCCAATTATTTTCTTTCTCTGACCTGAGAAGTTTGATTCTGAAATACAAACTTAATATCGTACATAAATTACGAATCCTTGGAAGAGGTTGTGTCATCCTTGTGCTTGATCATACCAGAATCCACAAGAATAGGAACTTCCGCTGCAAGCCATGGAGCAAGACCCAGACAAAGAGCATGTGCTAAGCCAAACCTGGGACTGCAAAACCGAAAAGGAACGGAGCAATCATTTTTTATAGAAAAAATAATAGTACATACATATCAAGCTGGTGCCACTGACAAGAGGAAGAATTATGGCAACGAGAGATGAAGTGAAGTAGACATAAATTAGAATTGTTAATTAAGAAAAAAGATTCCAATTGCAAAACCAGATGAACATGGGAAATAGGCATGAGTTCCTATGGGAAAATAGATGCAAAAACTGAAAGATGGCTTCTGCTTTGGAGATTGGAGATTGGACCTAAACGAGCCCTAAGGATTATGTACAAATCAAACCGGGAAGAAAACATAGCACGAAGATATGATCCAGGATTAACATAAATTACAATATCTTAATTAAGATAAAAGTGATTCAAACTGCAAAAGCAGATGAACATAGGAAGAAGCTTGAGTTCTTATGGGAAAGTATGTGCAAAAACCAACGCATGGCTTCTCCTTCCAGAGTTGGACCCTAATGCAGCAGCAACAAATTTACTACATTCTTGATTTTCCTTCAGGAAACAACTCATGTGGGTAACAACCTGCTTCATCTATTTCCATCAGGAAAGCAATATAGATATTTAACATGTACCTTCATCAAATACATGAATGCAGCATAGATGAATTCACTATGTTCCCGGTTTTCTTTTCGGATAAGAACTGATGCAATGACAACCTACTTCATTTATTTTCATCAAGCAATCTGGCCATACCAACTATCCAAAACCTTTGATGAAAAAATTGAAGTGCCACCTATGAAGTCCTGATATGCTTCCAATTACAGCTAAGTAACTCCATTGGATCAAATGCACCCATTCTCCAATTCACAGGCACTATAACCAATGAACTTCAAGTTTTGAATCTAAGATTCCCATGGTTATATAGAAATCAGTAAAACTAGTTGCAGTTAGCAGAAGAATCAACATGGTTATAAATTAAATGTTCCTTCCTGCATTATCTCAGAATCCACATAATCCATGAAGGCAAAAAATATCCCAACATCCGTTACATCAAATGTTCCCGAAAATAAGAAATTACCAATTTTTGGCCCAGAGAGGCTTGAAATGCACGGTCAAGCAAATCTTCCCTCCTCTATACATCTGTACCAAAACGATCAAAAATATCAAAACCATAAAAGAAAAACCGGAATTAATCAAGAATCAAGAGAAAAAGATCAAAAACAAAATGGAGAACATAAACGAAGATAGAACCTTTTGCGTCTTGCCATCGAGTTCCGGCAACTCGAGCTCCGGCGCGGTGGAGGGGTAAGTGACGGGGATATCGAACTGTAGGTCGAACTCGTACTTGAGGAGGTTGTGAACATACCAGCACTTGCCGGTCCAACGTGTCCCCTCGGAATTGGCGGCGGAAATCCGGAACCAATCGTTGTCGTTAGACTTGTTCATCTGGGTGTAGGCAATCAAGGCCTTGTACTCCTCCTTCAACCTCTGCGTCCATGCCGCTCCGTCTCTCGGCCCAGCCTTCGTTGTTAGCAGCGGGATCTGGGTTAGAGTCGATTTCGTGTTCGGATCCCATCCCTCCATTTTGATTTCTTCTCCTCTTCTCCTAACACAAACCCTAACCCTAGATTCGATCGATTATGACGGTCCTCCCGGTGTCCGTTACCCGGGGAGAAGGTTTTTTAATAAGAAAATGCCATGATCCACTCTGCTAAATGCATAATAATTTATTACCACGAAATTCTATTTCAATCTAATTAATATTAATCAGCTAAATTATAAGTGTGTTAAATTTAATTTATCATTAGTTCAGACAGTAAAATTATGATTTTCACCTTTAATTTTTAGCATTCAGCTCACCTTTTCTTTTAAGGAAAATATTATGGCATAAAAAAATGAAGATTTTCTCATGTTAATATCATAAATTTAGGTATTAAATATCTATAAGGTCCAAATTAATAAAATGAAAAGCAATTTTTTTTTTTTTGTATTCCTTTGATAACTAATGGCTATAAATTTTTAATTGTTTATGTTGACGTTTAACTAATTTAATGTTTGTGTTATTATTTTTATTTTTTTAATAAAATAATTTTAGAAACAAAAGTCCTAAGAAGACTTTTTTTTAAATGTTGCTTAAAATTAAGAACACCTATAGTACTTTTTGCAAAAAGACGTAATTTTTTGTAAATATATAAAAGAGAAACTCTTTTTATAAAAAAAATATGATTATTAGTAAGAATATAACGAAAAAAAAAATATTTTTATTTAATTAAATAAAAAAATAATATATTATTATTTTTTTTCGTATTTAATTAAATCATAAATAAATTTAAATTTTAAAATATAAAAATTATCAAAGTACTATCTGAAAAAAATATTTAAGAACGTTAATAATTAAAAATTATTTTTTGTGAGCAGAAAAATAAGTATTATATTTTATTATTTTTGTATTAAGATTAATTATAATTTTTTAATAATAATATTAAAGTCTAATTGCTTGTATTTATTTCTGTAATAATTATGCTCGAATATAGACTAAGTTTGTTGGTTATTTTATGATGAATTTAGATTATATGTGCTTTTCTACACATGTATATATTTTTTATTAAAAATCAGTAACTCCTAAATTTTTTTCTACTAAAATAGCATAATTAGTGAAATTCAAAAACCCTAAATACGTTGTTGTGCCGTGAGTGGCAGAACGAAAAAAAAAAAAAAAAAAAGCATACACTGTGTGTGCGTGTGCGTGTGCGTGTGCGTGTGCGGGTACGGGAAAGAAGAAAGAAAATTGTGAGAGAAAAATGTTGAAGATATATATATATATATGTATGCATATATATATATATAGAAAATTTAAAAAAAAAAGCGGAAAGGAGATTGAAGATATACATATATATATATATATATATACATAAAAAAACATAACCGACTCTCGAGAGGAAAGAGAGGAGAGGCCTTTTATTTTATTATTTTTTTCTCATATGATGATGATATCACTTATTTTGTCTTTTAGTTTAAAAAAAATTTGGATATTGAGATAAAGATTTGAACCCGTAACCTCTCCAGCCATACATTTGATTTAGCACTTTTATACCATTAGCTAGTTAGACATCCTTTATTAAAATAAAATAACTATATATATCTATCAAAAATATTTTTATATTAATTAATTTAACAAAATTAAAGAGATATATAAATATATTTTATTTAATTTAATTTTTTTTGTTATGATAATTATATTATAATATTTTTAATTTGTGTCATATGTAATGATTATAAATTTAACAAAGTTTTTGAACATGTGATATAAATAATAAAATTTTAATAATTTAATTATGAAAAATTGTGATTAATATCTATTTTTTATATACTTGTAAAAATAGCAATCAAGAACATAATTATTAATTTGTCCACAAACGAAAAGTTGGATGAGACAAATTGTGATATATGGCATAAGAGGATTCAATATCTTCTTAATGAGTGCAAAGTTTAAAACCTTGATCACTACTGTACCTAAGCCAAAAATATTAGTAGAGATCAATACAATGGGGATCTTTAGATCATACCAGGAATGATCTAAGAAGGATAATTTTGCGCGTTATATTATGTTGTATTTCATGCACAACAAGCTCATTTGAGAGTTTGAGAGTTGTTCCACGGCTAAGGATATATGGGACAAGTTTAAGGTCACTTGTGGCCAAACATCTCTTATAAGACTCTGTGTCTTGAATTTACAGTGGATGAAGTATGAAATGGATCCAAAACATAGTATAGCTGAACACTTATATGTTATGAGTGCTATGGTTCGTGATCTTAAGGCTGGAGGGTGTGACATAGGAGATTATAAGAAAGTTTTGAATGTGATTCATTCACTTCCAAATGGACTTGAATGTTGAAAAAATTTTAAACTTCTGATGGTCCATAGTGAACGCATTAATACTTTATCTGAAATCGTTAGGCACATTGAGATGGAGGTTGAACATCAAAGGTGTTTAATCCTTCCAATGTGCCACTTGTTGCCCATGGGATTAGACTTAAGGGAAACAAGTCTAATTATGCTAAGCAATTTAAGAAAAGTCAGGGCCCCTCTCAAGTCAATGGACTTAAAGGTGATATGGCCAAACAACATAAGGTTAAGGGCAATAGAGAGAAAAACATAACGTTGTGAAGTGCTACAACTATGGCAACAAGGTTCACTTCGCTCATGATTGTTCCATGTCGAAAAATGTACCTTTCTCTATTTTGCCTATTGATTTATTTATTTGTTCTCATGCATTAGTTGCTAATTATTCTTCTAATTGGATTGTAGATATGGGACAAGCAAACATGTAGTTTAAGATCGAGCAGGATTCGTGAACTATCACCGTGTCCTGGTGGATTCACAAACCATTGTATTGGGCAACGACAGCGAAAAAGACATCATTGAAATTAGAACATACCAGCTCAAGCTACGTGAAGGAAATACTTTCCTCCATGATACTCTCTATCCATCCGAGGCGTGATGTTGTTTACTTTCAGATATTTCCTTATTGAGATTGAATTTTTCTTTTAACTTTAAGTCTGGTATGTTAAACATTTTATATCATGACAATGTATTTGGTCATGGGCCTTTAAGAAATAGTTTTTTTGTTCTTGACTTGGATGATAATATATAAAATAATTCTATACTTGCTTACGTTTTTCACTTTGATTATGATTCTGAATCTGTTAAGTGGTATACTAGACTTGGCTATATTGGTCAAGATCGAATGAGCATACTAGCTAAATAAAGACTTTTATACTACCTTACTAAGGTCTAAATATGAGCCATGTTTAGTTGATAAAGCGAGTAAGAAGCTTTTTGATAAGGCTTCAAGGGCGTCAAATCCCTTAAAATTAATCCATTTTAATATTTGCGGACCTTTAAATATCAAAGCACATCATGATGCCATTTACTTTCTCACTTTTATAGATAACTATTCACAATATGAGTATGTGTATCTAATTTATCACCGCTATAAAGTGCTAAATATGTTTAAACATTTTGTAGCGAAAGTGAAAAATCAAATGGATCGAAGAGTAAAGATTCTTCGAACTGATCGTGGTCATGAATACCTTTATGATATGTTCAAAGAATATTATGAGAAAAAGGATATATGTATGAAACTTACAACCCCCCATACTCCACAACAAAATGGTGTTGTAGAGCGAAAAAATTATACATTACTATAAATAGGTAGATCGATGTGACACATGCCAATCTCTCTAATAATTTTGGGGAGATGCATTACTTACACCAACTTACATCATTAAATGTGTACCAAGTAAAAGTGTACCCGTCACTCTATATAAGTCATGAAATGACAAGAAACCCATTTTGGATGGTTTACGTCCTTGGGGGTCAGCAGACTATGTGCATAACCCAACTAACAAGCACAAAAAATTAGGTCAAAGAAAAACTAAAATGGTGTTCATCAGATATCCTAAACATTTAAAAATATGTGTAATATTTGGAGAAGATCCGAATGGTGGCATGATCGAAATTAACTCCTAAAATGTTGATTTTCTTGAGGATGAGTTCCCAAATATTAGTGAAATAAAAGGGAATCTCGAACTGTATGAGTTATAGGAGAACATACAACTATCTATTGGTGAGTGCGAGATATTAAGAACTTACTAAATTACCAAGGATAATGATATTCCACCAAATAAAAGAGATTGTGGGAGTGATCCTACTATTTTAGATGGTAGATGTAGCACCCGGAAAGGAGGAAAAAAAAAAAAAAAAAAAAGGGCGGCCACGTCAGCAGCCACGTCAGCAGGCCCAGTCAGCAGTCCCGGCCAACCAGGGCCTGCCACGTGGCAAGACCGCGTCACTCCAAAAGGAGCCACGTTGGCGATCCGCGTGGGTGCGATCCGACGGCCCAGATCAATCACGCGATCGGACGGCCCAGATTCAATCGCACGGACGGCCCAGATTCAATCAAAAACGAACGGCCCAGATTAAAACAAAATGAACGGCTGTGATCAAAAGGCAAGGGGTTATAAATAGAACCCCCACACCAGACCACAAACCCTAGCCGCCAGCCGCTCGCCGGAGAAGACGAACCAGAGGCCGACCGCCGCCACCCGCCGCCACTCGCCGCCG
>NW_019014532.1:180727-191242 GCF_000150535.2 Carica papaya
GAGTATACACCAATACACATCCACACAACACACATTCACACACAGCACATTTACACAAATACACATATGCACCAAATACTCATACACATAACCCTTACATGCCTACACTCACTGTTCCTTAACCTTCATAATACTCACACATGCAATTCTCAAATTTACAAACATATTTATAGAATATACACCAATGCACACCAACACAACACACATCCACACACAGCATATTTACACAAATACACATCTACACCAAATACTCACATACATAACCCCTACATGGCTTCGCTCACTATTCCCTAATCTTCATAATACTCACACACAACCCCTACATGCCTACACTCACTGTTTCTAACCGTTCCACTCTCAGCCCCTCTCTTCCCTCTCTTTGTTTTTCTCAGCTTTCAGCACTCTTCTCCCTATCATTATCAATCTCTCATAGCCCTTCGCCTCTCACACTCTCTCTCTCTTTTAGCATTTTGCCTCTCATTCTCCTGTACTCGTTCTATTTCTCCAGACTCACACCAATTCACCTCGCCTCCCACGGACTCTCTTACACCTATTCACTCACCGTCCTTCTTCCTCTAACCGTTACCGCAACTTACCTTCACTCTCCTATTCCTCACTTCCTCTACTTCCTTTCTTAATTCCTCACACTGTCTAGACGACACCTCACCGTACCTATTGATCTCTCCTCCCCGGCTTCCTCCATTTCTCTTCACTCACAACTCCAATCGAACTATTCTGCCACTCACGATCTCTTTCCGCTCTCCTATTCCATCAATCACTATTTCTTTATTCCATTTCCTTAGCTGTTTAGATATTCCTTCAACATTTGCAGTCACAATTCCACATTTCATCATCATCCTATACTCGGTATTTAAATTTACCATACCTCCGGTCTCCATCGTTTTTCGCACCTCCGTAGTTCACACCGTTGCTTTCCTCCTTCTCCCGCCTCTCTCTTCTCATTCCTTCCCTTTCTGACTCCTCTCTCTCTCGAATCTTCTATCACTGGCCTCCTCATTCTCTTTCCCGTTCTCCCCTTTTCTTTCCTCCTCTATTTTTTTTTCTCCCTTTTTTTTTTCTTTTTCTTCCTCTTATTTATACTCCGCCTACTACTCATCCTGGTCGTCCATCCCATCTCACCATCTACACTCATCCTAGCCGTCCATTCCCTCCCACAAACCCCACCTACCCTAGCCGTCCATCTCCTCCTCCAAACGACACCTTTTGCTCCTTTCCCTCTCCCAAGTGTACACGTATATATATTTATATATTATTATTATTACCATATATATATATATATATATTTTTCCATCCAAATCTCAGTTACTATAGTTAAAAGATTAATTCAATTGTAATCGAATAATTATGTATGAAGTTTAGGTAACGTAATAGTTAAGGGTGTATTTTTTTTTCCCCTATAAGCATTAAAAGTATGGTTTAATACAATGCTTGCAATTTGAATGTACTATCATGCAATAATTATGTGCATTGTTTTACCGCATTTTAATATTAGTAAAAAAGTTCGAGTACGAGTATTAAACTAGATGTATATTCATTTTTAAGATTCTTTAGTTTATATTATATAAAATAGTTTGAATTACATATATTTCGACTTTCGTATTAAACATCTAAAAATCAAAGCTCGAAATTGTAACTTATGTGCATTGTTTTACCAGGTTTTAATATTAATAAAAAAAGTTCGATTATTAAACTAGATGTATATTCAATTTTAAGATTCTTTAGTTTATATTATATGAGATAGTTTGAATTACATATATTTCGATTTTCGTATTGAACATCTAAAAATCAAAGCTCGAAATTACAACTTATATGATGTTGAAAATGATTTTATAAATTTATACAATATTTTTTTAAAATATGCATCGTTTAAATTATCAATATTAAAATTTTTAGAGATTATTTTGAATTTAATTTTTATGATTGACAATTTGTGGCCTATTAAAACTGATTGGATGAGTTCATATTAGTTTTAAGTTACAACTAAAACAGAACTATTATAAATTTGGGTTGCTTACAATAATAATTAGTCGTCATATGTATTTGAAGTTATTTGAAAATGTAAAATTTTGGAAAATACGATTAAAATTATATTTTTTCTAATGCAAAATATTATCATTTATATGCTATTTTTATATATTTACTGGGATAATTCACCAGTCGTAATGGGTCCACAGCTGCACACGTGTATTAAAAGCAAATAATAATTATTTACGAGTGAGTGAAGATTCCTTGAATGTAAATAATAATTAATTATTTCTCTCGGGAATTAACCAAAATGATTAGGCTCAGGCCCCCCTCTTGCCAACGAAGCAACAAAATCTTCCAAATATTCACTCGCATACAATTAACTTCAAATTAATAATTATAATAATAAATAAATAAAAACACACAACCAAACAAACAAGCAGCGCGTGTATGCACTCGCATTTCTAGAAAGATTCAATGAACACGTGAAATCTTCTTATTCCAAATAAAAATAAATATGCACACATCAAAAAATAGGATATAATCAAATTAAATGAGTGATAATAAATTTTCTTTTGAGAAAATTAAATAGTGATGGATAAGATTCATTTAATATGGAGTATAATAATCACTCTTAAATAAAATTATGATGTAAAAAATTTGAATTTCTATAAAATTATATTAACCGCACCTAATAATTATACATTACAAATTTTTAAAAGAAAATTAACGAGTAATTATTTAAATGATGAAAACAGATAATTTTATATTTTTATATTATATAAATAATTTCAAAAATTTTGTATTAATTGGTGAAGCTGCTGTATATATATATAATTCTTACTGAAACACTATTCAAATATTTATTTAATTAATTTAATAAATTAATTTTCAACTATTTTTTAATTTAATGATTAATATTTTATTTATTTTTATTTTTTTTAAATTTCCAAGTGTAAATTTGAGCGTGTAAAACTATGTTTTCATTATCAATAGGCAACCGGTATAGAAAATAATATTAATGGTTATAATTTATTTATAATGGAATTATAGGCGAATATAGTTTTAAATTCTGGCGATTTAAGTAACGCAACACGCTCCTAATGGGCGAGTATTTGGTCTCTTCGAAATCTGGAGTCAGCGTCAAATTAGATTGCGATAACATTATCCACGTGTTGTTTTTCTTTCTGCCACTTGGGGGAGGCAAACGAATACAAAAAAGCATAAAGTCAACGTAGGCGGCTTGAATTTTCCGTGTTTACACCGACTGTCCTCCACACGATGATATAAAATAGAAGAAAATATCCAGTTCGGGCACTTCCTTGTTTTGCTATCTGCACTCCTGATTTGGTGTGTCCATAGCAAATACACGATAACAATAGGGGAGAGTTTTATGAGTTTCCTTTTTGTTGAAGTATCTTTACACGAATGCAACTTTTGAACGTGTTATTTTCTGGTTCTCCCTTTACGAATCATGACAGTTTGAGTTTTTTCATTTTCAATTTCATTTTCCATTGTTGGATTTATTACTTGAACTTTTCTATTGAAAATAATAATAAATATATATATATATATATATATATTGTATTGGCTCTTATTATCATTTTTCAGTTGTGAAAAAGTGAAATTAGGTAATAAGTATATTCAATTCTTCTGATTACAGAAACTTACAAGACTAATTTAATTACTGCCGTTGCTTCCTTTTTTTATTTTTAAAAAATAAAGATTCATAGTCACAAATAATAATTAATTTAATAACAAAGCAAATATTTGATTCTTCTAAAAGTATTTTGGTATATAAATTTAGAGATTGCAATATAATAATGGGTTCAGGATAAGTCTCACCAAACTTAATCTAATATGCTTTTATAAAAGACAAAGGATTTACAAGCTATTAGTTCGAATTGGTCATTTTATTGTGTAAAATTACAAATAATATCTACATGTTTAATATAAATATAATTATATCTATTAATATAACATATTTTATTTATTTATATAAAATAAATAAAATATTTATATGATACGATCAAATTTTAGCAAGTCAAACACAAACCCGCCTCACTTCACTTTTATCTAATCACTAAACCTGGACTTGGTTTGAATTTTAACTGAAAAGCAATATTAGATTGAGTTTGCAGGGTCAAATTTTTAAGATTGCTCCATTTGACTATAGTTATGTGCATGATGATGGTTAATATTTTGCTAATAATATTTTTATTACATAACAATTTCAATCCACAATTCTTCTGTACGAAAAGAATTGAATCGGTTATCATTCTGTATCCCTGCTACTAGTTGGTTTTTATGCCTTGTGAAAAATTATTACTAAAAAATCAGAGTTTGTAGAATCTCTGAAAACATTATTTCAACAATTTATTAATTAAATTATTGGTTTTAAAATGTATAAGTTAAAAAAGTAAATATGAAAATTAATTAAATATATATGGATAAACACTAGCATTAAAAATACATAAGAATACGCTCAAATCATGGAGTACAAAAAAAAAATAAAAACTGAAATAATCAAATTAATTCAGCATAATTTATATTTATTTCTATTTCTTTATTTAAGAGTTATGACTTTTAAAAATGTTGAACCGGTTAATTATATATGCATAGAAGATTTATGTATTACGACTTTTATTATAGTGTCGTTTCAATAAAATTTTAATTTTTAATTTAATTTTATATCTTATTTATCATTGATTTAGTTAACACAAACTAAATGACAAAAAATTCATAGGTAATCATCACTAAATTAATAAGGACTGAACCATGGTGTTCAATTAATAATTTGCAAAAAGAAGACTACTTAAATAAAAAACATACTAATGCATAACTATCAACTCTTTGAAAAAATAAAAACAATTGAAGCAAAAACAGTCTTAGAAATAATAAGTCTTGGTAAAAATTAAAAATAAGTGACAACATGAGAATTAGAAATATATGGATGCATAATATATTAAAAAATTATTTTTTTATCAATTAAAAAATAAAAATTAAATAGTGATTAATAACTCATTATACGAATCTTATTGTATCAGAATAATCGAATTAAAGTAAGTGGGTAAGGTCATCCAAGGAAATAAGTTTGGCAATGCCACTGAACGTTCACGTACGCAACAAATATGATGATTAACACAAATGTACCAAAAACATTTATGTTTCAATTGCACCTGTAATGGGGTGACTAACTCATGTTGCATGTGAAACCAACAAGTCACTTGCTTTTATTATATGTGATGAGGCCACCAGCAAAAACATTACCATCAAAACACTTAAATGAGTTATTTGTATTAATCTTAACTTAATGTACTAAAAGAACCCTTTAGCTAATATGATCCTTTATTCAAATAAATGAAAGTCAAGTTTTCATCAAAACAACTTTAATAACTAAAGTGAGTCTCTATGATTTTCATATAAGGCTCTTTTCATTGTCCATCAAACGTATGCATGCATGTATAATTCATCATCTGCATCAACTTTAGTTTTAAGAACCTGTAAATATCATAGTTGACTCGTGAAATTAATTTTCATGCTTTATTTCAATTGAACTAAATTATATGACAATCTATTTATATATTTAAAAAATAACGTTTATGCTTGTAAATTGTTTTAAGTCGATAATATTTGATGTTTTGATTATTTTTTTTTTTTGCCTAATCTCTTAAATCATAAGCTGGGTTGATTTCCATTGTTCATTAGAAGGTGAGATGACAAAAAATGAAAATCAAGAGAAAAAGAGAGAATAAGAAAAGAAAAGAGAAGCAAGTTTATGAGATATTAATTGATTAAACAGAATATTACTTTTGGAAAATAAAAAAGATATATTTAGAGACTTATATTCTTTAAAAAAATTATAAGATTTTTATGGTCGATCACTCTCCCTCCCACTAGAGAAGAGGGGCAATGTCTATTGTCTCCGGATGTAGGGGTCAATGGCCCATCCTGGTGGCTGCTTCTTATCTCCGTTGACTCAGTGGGCCCCACTCCGCAATAAAAATATTACAGAATTACTGGGTAGTTCTCTTTTTTTTTCCTTCTCTCTCTCTTCTTCTAAACAGCTTGTTAAAATTAAATACATGGATCCCCATATAATTCAACGGTTATAAATACTCTTTTTATATTATGATATTTTTATATTATATTTTTTACAATTTGATTAAAAATGTATCATTGTTGTTTTTTTTTTTTGAAGTCGTATAATCTCACTCGTAAGTCTTTACTTACAGCTAATGGAATATATAAATGCAGGAGTTAATTAAGGAGCCATTAGTAGCAGTGATTTCTAAGCAAAACAATTATGCTTACAACAGAAACCTCCATATCCCAAGTCTTATAAATAATCCAGCAACCAAACAATGTGAATCCGCCCGCCACGCTTACGATGACGTCACCTCATTTCTTCTTCCACCTTCTTCTTCTTCTTCTTCTTCTTCATTTCTAACCCAGAACACATTCTTCTAGTCTCCTTTCTTCACTTGCCGCTATGTCAACGGGCGGGCCTTCCTCAAGTCACAGACTCCTCCTCTGCCACCTCTTCTTCATCTTCATCATTCTCTTCCTCTCTGGTGTCAATTCGGACGAACTCGAACTCTTACTCAAACTCAAATCAGCTTTCCAGAAATCCAACACTAATGTCTTTAATTCATGGGATTCCGGTAAATCTCCCTGCGATTTCACCGGAATCACTTGCAATTCCGATGGGTTTGTTAAAGAAATCGAGCTTTCGAAACGAGGTTTGACCGGAATTATTCCTCTCGATTCCGTTTGTCAGCTTCAGTTCTTGGATAAGCTCGCATTAGGGTTCAATTCCCTGTTTGGAACAGTCGCCGACGACTTGAATAACTGTGTTAAGCTACAGTACTTGGATCTGGGTAACAATTTCTTCTCCGGGTCGTTTCCTGATATTTCTTCGTTGACCGAATTACGCTTTCTATATTTGAATAACAGTGGGTTTTCTGGGATTTTCCCATGGAAGTCTCTGCAAAACATGAAGGGCCTTGGTGTGCTGAGCTTAGGGGATAATCCATTTGATATTTCTCCGTTCCCAAACGAGGTGGTGAATCTCTACAAGCTGAAATGGATGTATCTGTCAAATTGCAGTATCGGCGGGAGAATTCCGGTGGGTATCGGAAACCTTACAGAGCTGGAGAACTTGGAGCTGTCGGATAATAATTTGATCGGAGAGATCCCGGGGGAGATTGGGAATCTGAAAAATCTCTGGCAACTTGAGCTTTATAATAACCAGTTGACAGGGAAGCTCCCTGTTGGACTGAGAAACCTTACGGGTCTTCAGTATTTTGATGCTTCTTCTAATTATCTTGAAGGAGATATATCAGAGGTTAGGTTCTTGATCAATCTTGTATCTCTCCAGTTGTTTGAAAACCAGTTCACCGGCGATGTCCCGGCTGAGTTGGGCGAGTTCAAAAATCTCGTCAACCTTTCTCTTTACTCAAACAGATTGACAGGTTCTCTGCCACCCCAGTTGGGTTCCTGGGCTGATTTTGATTTCATTGACGTATCCGAAAATTTATTAACGGGTCCAATTCCGGCTGATATGTGCAAGAAAGGGAAGATGAACGCGCTTCTCATCCTTCAAAACAGATTCACTGGCGAGATTCCGGCGACGTATGCTACCTGCTCGACCTTAAAGAGATTCAGAGTCAGCAACAACTCCCTGTCAGGAACCGTCCCGGCGGGTATCTGGGGATTGCCGGAATTGAATATAATCGATATCGCGTTGAATCAGCTGGAAGGTCCGATTACTTCTGATATCAAGAACGCGAAAGCTCTCGACCAGTTGTTTGTAGGGTACAATAAGTTATCCGGCGAGCTACCGAAAGAGATATCAAAAGCAGAGTCTTTGATTGCCGTGGAGCTGAACAATAACCAGTTTTCCGGCAAGATTCCGGCGTCAATTGGTGAACTTAAACAACTGAATAGTCTAAAATTGCAGATGAACATGTTCTCTGGTTCCATACCAGAGACCATAGGCTCTTGTCGCTCTCTAACCGACCTGAACATGGCTCAGAACTCGTTTACCGGCGAAATCCCATATTCGTTAGGATCTTTACCGACGATAAATTCGCTGAATCTGTCGGATAACAAACTCGTCGGTGAAATCCCGGAAACTTTATCATCTCTGAAACTAAGCCTTCTTGATTTGTCCCACAACAGATTATCCGGTCGTATACCGCAATCTCTATCCATTGAAGCATATAACGGCAGCTTTGTCGGTAACCCAGGTCTTTGCAGCTCAACGGTCAGCTCGTTCCGGCGATGCTCGCCGAATTCCGGCATGTCCAAAGAAGTCCGTATACTCATCCTCTGTTTCGCAAGTGGCATCATCGTCCTCCTCCTCTCCCTCGCATGTTTCATGTACTTAAAGAAGCGCGAAAAGGATGAAGAACGTTCATTAAAAGAAGAATCATGGGACGTGAAATCTTTCCACGTCTTAACCTTCACAGAAGACGAGATTCTAGATTCCATTAAACAAGATAATTTAATTGGCAAAGGCGGCTCCGGCAACGTCTACAAAGTCCTCCTCTCAAACGGCAAAGAACTCGCCGTCAAACACATATGGAATCACAACGTTCCAGACCGGAAAAAGAGCCGGAGCTCGTCTCCGATGATCGGAAAACGAGGGGGGAAATCGAAAGAGTTTGACGCAGAGGTGCAGACTCTGAGTTCCATCCGACATGTGAACGTGGTGAAGCTGTATTGCAGCATTAGAGTGAGGATTCGAGCCTGTTGGTCTACGAGTATTTGCCTAATGGCAGTCTGTGGGATCGACTGCATGGCTGCAAAAAAATGGCCATTGACTGGGAGACAAGATACGAGATAGCCGTCGGCGCGGCGAAGGGTCTGGAGTACTTACACCATGGATGCGAGAGACCGGTGATTCACAGAGATGTAAAATCAAGTAATATTTTATTAGATGAGTTTTTGAAGCCGAGAATTGCAGATTTCGGTCTGGCAAAGATTGTTCAAGTCAACGCAGGGAAAGACTCAACTCATGTCATTGCTGGAACCCACGGCTACATTGCTCCTGGTAAAACCCATTTATTATTTGTTTTTTTTTTTAACTTAATACTTGGATTTTTGTTTAACCAATTATATTGATATTAACAGAGTATGGATACACGTATAAAGTGAATGAAAAGAGTGATGTGTATAGTTTTGGGGTGGTATTATTGGAGTTGGTGACAGGGAAGAGGCCAATAGAGCCAGAGTTGGGAGAGAACAAAGATTTAGTGGATTGGGTTTGCAGCAAATTGAAAACAAAAGAGGAAGTACTGAGTCTTGTCGACTCAAATATTCCACATGTTTTTAGAGAAGAAGCTGTCAAAGTGCTGAGGATTGCAATTCTGTGTACAACTAGACTGCCGACACTGAGACCTACTATGAGGAGGGTGGTTCAGATGTTGGAAGAAGCAGAGCCTTGTAAGCTTGTGAGTATTGTCATTACTAAAAATAGTGATGGGAAAATGAAGGAAAACGATGATGGTGAAGATAATAACTTGGGCGGCAAGTGTATGCATAAATAAAAACAACAGAAAATTGAAATAATAATTGATCAAATTTGTAGTTAGAGAATTACTTGAAAGAGAAAAGAAAGTTTTGATTCCTAGTAAGATCAATGTGGTGTAACATATTAAGAGTTTTGAGATTCCTTGTAACATTATATATATATATATCTAGTATTTTAGCTTTTCTGTTAGCCTGTGGGAATTTGTATTTCTAATTTTAGTGAAGAAGCATGATGAGCTTTTTTTATCCTATATTAAACATGAATGAAATATATATATATATATATATATATTTTAAAAAAATATTTGAATTAAAAATATATTAAATCACAATACCAAATAAGAACTGCTTACTAAAAAAATATTTAATATATGTATATATTACTACCTTTATATACTGGTATTTCAGGGAGACAGACCGACATTAATTGATCATCAGTTAATTGCTACTAATTTTTAAATGATATATGTGTATTTGAGATCTAAATGTGACCGTACGAAAATTATAAGTTATATTAATTAAAATTTAAAAATATAAGATGACAATAATTTTACATGAAATAACAAAATGTAATACTAAATCACAATTAGTAAAATTATAATCTTTTTGTTTCGCATAATTAATTAATAGTTAAACCTTATTAATGTTAATTTATGGGTCCTTTTCCACAGCTTGTATGTGACCCCAGTAAGGGCCTCCTCAAGGCAAAGCACCAAGATATTCGGGCTAGACAGGCCCAAATCAAATAAACTATACTTTTAAGTTTATAATAAAACCAGACTGCTCCCCCAGTAAAAAGTTTTTGTCACCATATTGCCCATTATTGTAATGTTTGTTCACCTTTACAACTTTGGATATGCCTCCATCGTCTCTAGTACTGGGATAATGATGGTTAATCCTTTGATTAATCAAAATAATTAATTGATTAACACAATCCATGTTTTGTCACTAATTAAGCTTTACCTTTTTCTTTTCATCTGGGTGCGTACAACC
>NW_019014532.1:191271-220345 GCF_000150535.2 Carica papaya
TTGGATCAAATGTATTTGAAAGAAAATAAAATCAGATGTCAAACGCATTTAGAAAAAATTACTACGTAGAATGCCCGGTTAGCAACTCCGACGAACCAGGACGCACTACGTGACAACGGGCGCTGACGCGATGCCATGTAAAGAGCCACGCAGGTGATCCGCGTGCCCGCGATCGAACGGTCCAGATCCATTCCTACGCTCACAACGGCCTGGAGACGCTCCCTCCCATACGCGATCGAACGACCAGATTCAAACGTGATGGGAACAGTCCAAATTAGATCACGATGAACGGTTTAGATTCACTCCCTATTTAATCGCGATCGAACAGTTCAGATCAAATGCGATGGACGACCCAGATCAAAAGCGGACGGATATAAATAACTCATATTCGCACCAAACCCTAACCCTAGCCGCCAGAACCCCTTGCCGGAGAAGAAGACCTGACCGCCCGGAATGAGACTGCCGCCACCCACTGCTGCACCGGAATCCTTTTCGACTGCCAAAAAATGTAAAAAAAATTTCTTTCACTCAAAATTTAATTTTAAGCATACTCATGACCAAATTAGAGCAAAAAGACCGACCAATTGGCCGAAAAACACCGATGAAGCCCAGCGGCGGCGTTGCGAAGAATTTCACAAAATGCATTCGATGAGACCCTTCCCGATTCTTGTTCTGTGTAATTTTTCTACCATTATGATCACCGTGTCTTTCTTTACAGTCGGAACAAAACACCCAACCGCAACGTGAGTCGAAGAAGCCACTGCACCGGAAAGACCCGCCACTGGTAAGTTACAGTTTTTTGTATTTTTTCGGTCAACTGAGACCCTTTAACGTATTTTTTCGCAAGGATCGATGCAAAATTGGTCGAAAACAGCAAACCTAAGGTGGACCGCCGCCACGTGCGACGGCACCGTCGTCGGAGTACGGTGGAGTCGCTGTGCCAGAATTTCGAAATTGGCCAAGTGGACCCTAGGACTGATTTTGAGTTTGTTTGGGATATTTGTAAATATCATTAACGTATTTTAATTCCAAAAAAAAAAAATCAGAGAACCTGAAAATCACCCGTAGGTGTAGTCGAATAACTTAGCTTTTCGAATATCAAATCGAGTAAGGATCCCTCATCCCATTCCCTATCATAGAATTGAAGTTTAAATAAATAATAATATAGTATTTTATGCGAATTTAATAAATATGCATAATTAATTACGGATTGCTAATGGAGGTAGAACTGAAAATTGTTCTCTGTTGATTTCTGTTGATTTATTTTACAATTTAAAAGCATGATAATATCTAATTTATCAATTTTATAGTTTGAATGCATGTATTGCTGTCTTACATGACCACTGTTTAGTTGAAAAATTGAGATATGATTGTATTCCCTGATGCATATTTGTTTGCTTATGTAATTATGATTGATTTGAAAAATGGAGAATAACAGAAAACGAAAAAGGTGTGTAAAAAAATAAATAGATGAAGACGGCAGCCTCACTAGATATTCTGAGAGATAGTGGACGGATCAGGTACATAGGGAACCCTACCGTGAACATTGTCTCATACCAGACGGGGTGACGCTCATACTAGACGGGGTATGAGGGTGGCCCGCTTTACCCTCATACCGGATGGAGTATTGAAGTTTAATAATTTGACACTCATACTGAACGGGGTATGAAGACGACCCGAAATTAAGATTGTTAAAGGACAGGGTTTGCGAGTGGCAGGAACATCTCTATGCATCCCTATGAATACTAGTAGACTGGTGAAAAAAGTGACAGTTATGGTTTGGTTTATTGACGATGTATATAGACTTGTGATATGTGTTATGTTATTGATTTTACATGAAACTATTATATGTATGATATTAATTGTCTGCATAGGTTTTTTCTATGAATCCCATAGCGGTAAGTGAACGGTAAATATTTTATTTTTAATAATAAATGTATTAGTTTAAATTAAGTGCTCCATTAGTATTTTGATTTTATACCAACATTTATTTATGTGTCGGTGTTATAGTGTAATATACTTACTGTCTTAGTGTAACTCATCCCTTATTTAACAATTTCATATCAATAAGACCAAGTTCCAGAACCCGATTCGCAGGAAAATAGCGAGTAGATACTAAATTTTTTTATTTTTCGTTTATTTACTTTGGATATTTCTATAATCGTTACAATCTATCTTATTAATTTAATAATTTGCATTAGATTTTTAGCTTATGAAATTGACTACAAGCAAAGCAAACCTTTTTCTATTTTTAACCCTAATTCAATTAAACAACAATTGACTCTCATCTTCATTCATTATATATATATATATATATCTATATGTGCAAAATACAGCCATTATTTATTTATTTACTTTTTTATTTTAGAAAAATAAAATAAAATGGGTTATTGTGCTAGTAAATTACTATCTTTGAGTATATGTGATCCCGTCTGTTAGAAATATCTTGTTGAACTATAATTATTTAGATATAATATAAATAATAAGTAAATAAATAAATTTTTTATTTTTTTATATATTTTTTTATCAAACATTCAAATTTTTATCTATTATATTCTTTAGAGTTACAAATGGAATCCGTTATATAATTTATGGGTCACTTGCTTTTAATCTATTTCAATTCAATTTTTTTTTTAAAAAAATTATATTAAGTAAAATATATGAAGTAATTTTTTTTTTAACTGTAGATAATAAACGACTTCAACTTTTAAACAAATATTACGATAACAATCCTAACTCGAATATGCCAAATTTGCTCATTTGAACTGAACTTACACTGATTTTCTTAAACTAAATAACGGATTCAAGGTGGATTAAGTTCACATACGCTGGAATATAATTGCAAGATGAGATGATTTCATATTTGGTCTATCAAAACTAAGTTTAAACTCAATTCAATATATGTTTTAAAAATATATTTATATTAATTATATATTATATATATAGGAAGCTAAAAAGCTCTATTGATTTTTTTTTTTTTTTTTTTTTTTTTTTTTTTTGGGGACCTATCATAATTATAACTACTACGAGAACTTAATTGTTTGAATTCGAGGGATTCAAATTTATATTTTATGAAAATATGACTGACGATATTCAAATATTAAATTAGGGGATGACATGAGGTAGGTAAGAGATAGGTTTTATTAAATCTAAAGTCAGGACGCGTTTATGTAAAGAGTAAAACTAAATCTGGATTTTTTAATCTTTTTGGTTTGCATAGAGTTTGCGGTTTATTCATTCGCACTAAATCAATTGAATTAATTTTAAATTTTCAAGAATATTAAGTGTATACAAAATGGCAAGTGAAGAACATTAATTTCAATTTTGATTTGAATTATACTTTTAATATAAACCAATTAAAATTTAGAGATGGATTCTGATTTTTGGGACATTTTGAGGTGTTTGAGAGAATCATTAACAGAGGAAAAAGAACAGAAAAAAAGGGAGCAGTGGGGGAAAATCGGGGAAATTCTTTTGGGTTTTGGAGAGAGCAAAGCCAAGAAAGGAGATTTCTGGGGCAAAATCGAGAAAACCAGCGAGAAGCCTGAGAGGAGAGACCATGGGAGAGGAATAGGGATTCTAGGGTTTTCGAGACCAAATGGGGAATCGATTTAACGCTGAGAGAGATCGGACCGACGGAGAGGGAGAAATTAAAGGAGAGTCCAGACGGACAGAGTACACGGCTAAGAGTTTGTCCCTGAAGGATGGTATGGTATACTCTAATTAGCTCCTCTTCTGTACCAGTCTCTGGTGCGAAGAGGCCGTAAAGAACTTGAGCATTGAATGAGGAATGAAGAGAGTTTTTAAGCTTATATTAATTCTTAGTTTGTTCTTTCCTTTGTCCGTTTCTTCACTACACCTATGGTTTAGGTTAAATATTTTTTACAACTGATGATCCTACCACATGGATGCATATTTAGCTTTAATAACAATGGCTTAAATACTGTTCATACTGTTATCGGACGTTGTTGATGAGCCAGTGACTGCTTTCTTCTCTTGTTATCTTATATATATCTTCTTTGTTTACTTGCATTTATGAGATTTCAAAGATCCCCTGAAATGCCCTGTAAATACCCTGCTTTTCATACACTCTTGTTATTATTATTTTTTCAGTTTTAATATCAGGAGATCCCATCGTAACTCCCATGACGTATTCAGCCAGTTAACTCTATATAGTTTGCATTTGCTGAAACAGGTTTTTGCCTTCATGGTCAACTGTGGAAGGTTGTTGTTTTGTTCACTTCGCAGTTTTAATTGGCTGGCAGTGAATGCCTACGTCATAACTTTTGAAAACCCTTTCATTAAATAGATCATTTGGTCTGATTTTTGAAACACTGGTTCTGCTCATGAAGTATAGCTGACTGGGATTGTCTATGAACTTGATAGATTAGAAGACCTACCCGGAAATGGTGTCTTTTGAGTTTATTGATCTGTACCTGGGGTTGTGGGGACACAAATATGCATTGTCTTTTTTCTCTTCATGCTTTAGTTATGTGTTATTGGCATTGAGGGCACTTAGTAGCTTAAAATATAATCTCAGTTTAACCATAGAGGCAGATGAGGTGTATCAAAACTGGCTTTAGATAATTGCTTTGAGAAGATGCCGCTGCAATATTTTCTTGCCTTGTGAGTGACTTGTAGGCCGTAAAGAGAGATTTAGAGAAGTCATTCTTTACCCTTAAGGTATCTGCAATTTTACTATGTTCTGAATTGTTTAGGTTTATGATTGAATGATGGTGCATGGAAGAGGATTTGTTAGATGAAGAAGATTTCTTGTTTTTATGTATTCAACTGGATTAGTTCATTTTTGGTCAGACACGCACCATCCATCATAAAGAGGGCTTGCAGCATACTTAAGGTGGAATCATATGGGGACGTGGTTAACATGTGTGCCTTAACGGGGTATGGATTGAGGAGATATTTAGTTGCTTTTTTTAATGGGTATATTTGTGGATATGTTGGTTGGCACTAGTGTGCTATGTAAGTGGGAATAAATGGACAACATAATGGATAAGTCTTTCTTGGTTGGAAGCATATACTCTGAGTCTGATATGAATTCTTTCATGTTTAATCCTCTTGATGAGTGGCACCAAGGGAGGTTTTGAAGACATCCCTCATTTTTTTTCTTTTATTTTATTAATGCGATCTTCTTTCTCCAGTATATTTTTAAATATTTTAATTTAGCATTTCAGTAGAATTTATTCAAGCATGAGTATTAATGTAAAACACACTTGCACCATAGTTAAGAACACAAATAATACATGCAATTTGAGTATTACCTTAGTTAATTATTGTTACATATTACATTTCTAACGTCTTCCTATCTTGTACTGTTTTAGTTTTAAGTTCCTGTGTTCATGACTGGTGCAATTTTGATACTTGATCTCATCCTTATAGATCAGTTGGCAACTTTTTTTTGCTTGAAAATTTATTTTTTGAGAGCTCTGCCATTACTGTTTTGGCAAAGCTGATTTAGATCTTCTGAATTGCCACCAGCAAGACTCCAACCCTTTGGGTCGTGCAGGTGCTGATTGAGGCATATCCATCAAGAGTCGATTCTACAAATTGGCAAACAAGACCGAGTAAGCGTCAAATGGTAATGACTAGGCTTTGAGAATTATGATATCAGGATTAGCATAGAGCAGTCTCAGATGAAGTTTTATGTGACATAGAACATCGATGGCACACACTCTGTAGAACAATATATTTAGAGCCCTACTAGAGAGAGAACAGCTAGCTTAGTCTTCCTTTTCTTTAATTTCCTTCCTCTTTTTCATAATTATATATAGTCTGACTTTCCTTTTTCTTTCGTATATTTTCTTGTCCTTGGATTCCTATAACTGCTTTATGGTTACGCACAGCATCTATGTGTATATATGTGTCTATATATATATATATATATATATATATTACATAAATCCAATAATGAAATAGTTCACTAACTTTTTTGAGAGTACATTGTTTTTCTCTTTCTTCTTTATCTACTCTTTACTTCACGATCAGAGTTATCAAGAAAAAGAAAAGAGCCTCTCATGGAAAAGGCAATCATATTGATCAAGAGTGGAGAGTTGTGATTTGCAAAGAAATTCCTTCTTTTTCCTATCCTTTTCATTTTCATTTAAGTGGGTTCTTGATTCTAATATTAAATAAATAACAAGACTACGATTCTAGCTGAGACTACTATCAATTCCAACCAAGCCATATCCACTGAACAAAAGATTGAATGGGATGGTATATTGATTGATAAACATCTTTACCCCAATATCCCAAAGCTTGAGCCATACAACAGAAGCTGCCTTTTTCTCCCTCTCTTTCTCCTTTTCTTTCTTTCCTGAGTTTTGTTTACTTTGTTGAAAAAGGCTCCAAGCTAGTTTCATTATGGATGGTTCAAAACCCTTTGTTAATGAAACTCTTTATTAACCCTTTAGTTTTTAAATATGTTTAAATCATTATCTACTCATAATAAAAATTAACATTGTTAAGTGTTATCATTTATTTTAATTTACGTTGATGCCATGTAGATGACACATGGTGTGCATCCGGATTCACTCAAACGACATATGATACATACATACATGCATGCATGCATGTGCGAGGGGATCATGATATAACACATGTATGAATATACATCTGTATTTGTGAGTACGTAGATACCCGCTTTCAGCCAAAAGCAGGAAATAAGTTGAAGAGCTAAAAGCTCAGATTTTTTCGGTAGGATGTGAAGCAGATCATCATCCGCTTTTGTTCTCTATCAAATATGCACAGTCAGATGCATTTTACTGTGAAAAAACACGGCATTATATATATATATATATATATATATATATATATGCCCAACAGTTGCGAGGAAAAAAATTCTAAAATAGATAGAGAGGCCCTATATATTAGTATTATAACATTGCATCTAGGTAGAGAGGTGGTCAAGACGAGTGCTAGAGAGAGAGCAAGATTGGAGAACACACATGCTGTAAACCCTGCGACAATCAGCAAAGCAGGAGAAATAGATCGCGATGCCAATTGTCTTGAATCAGATGGGCCAAGATGGGTCGCCGGCAGTGACGCTTTCCAGCGAGAAAGCCAATGGTGGAGGATTGGGACGATCGTGTTGGCTCGGGGTACTTGATGGCGAGCTTCAAGTTGAAAATTTTGGTCTCTGGGACACAGATTAGGAAGCTAGGTGTTGTCGTTATCTTAAGTGGCTCCAAGTAAATACCGCATGTAATTTATATGGAGTCTATGTAAATTAATGAATGACATTTATGTAAATTAAAATAAATGATATTATTATCATGCCTGTTGATATTTAACTAAGTTAATTTTCGGTAATATAGAGGGAGTTATTTAAATTTTTTTAAAAGATTGAAGATTGACTTAAATTTAAAATAAATTTGTGTTAAGGGATTATTTTGATAATTTAATTTTATTACAAGTTTATTAAAGTATTTCCTTGGGTTCTGAAAGGATCCATGCGAAGGTTCTAAACCGTATACAGAAACAACTTATATTATATATATATATATGCAAGCATATATAACGTGTATATTTATGTGTGTATATACATAGATATCTTTTTGCACCACCATTCTTTAAATGCAACTTGCTAGCTAGTAGCATATTGAGAGACAAGATGTGCACGGGTTTGCAGAAAACTTGTAGCTAGACTTGCTCTTGTTCATTTCTATTCTCCAACTTTGTGAATACTTTGCTGTGGGTCCTCTCATAAGAATCAGATCCATGAAGATTATAAATGTTTGTGCATATATGTCTATATATTTATATATATATATATATCTTATTGGAGCTATAGAAGGTTCTTTTAACAAGACAATTACATGTTAATTCACAAGTGGTTGTTGCACTGATATTATATATATTCTGTATGTAAGTTAGTGGGGGTATATATGTAAAGCTTCTTTATACAAAGATATATGCATGTCTTCTTTTCTCTCTTTCTCTGAGTGCTACTTCAAGAACCTCTTACTTTTCCATCATCATCATCATCATGATCATCTCGAGGTTTCGGATATTAATGGTGTCGATCATACCATTTATATATTTCTCTACTCTTTTTCCTCACGAACCTCTCTAGAAACCCACCTTCTTTAAACCACTTCTCTGGGTTTTTTTTTTTAAAAAAATTCATCCTCCAATGGCTTCCAAATCCACTTTCGTCATCCTCTTTGTGCTGATTATGTTTCTCTCATGTCCTTCAGAAGTCACCAGTACTAACCAGTCTCAGTTTTTCACATTGATGAAGGCTTCTCTATCAGGAAACGCCTTGTCTGATTGGGATGTCAGTGGGGGAAAACCTTTCTGTAATTTCACAGGAGTTGGCTGCAATGATCGAGGGTATGTCGAAGAGATTGACATCTCCGGCTGGATGCTTTCTGGGTATTTCCCAAGTGATATATGTTCTTATCTGCCAGAATTACGCGTTCTTCGCCTCAGTCAAAACAACCTCCATGGAAATTTCCTCAACAGCATAGTCAATTGCTCCCTCTTGGAAGAATTCAACATGAGCTTTGTTTATCTGAGAGCAAATCTTCCAGATTTGTCCCGGATGAAGTCAATTTGGATACTTGACATGTCCTACAACCTCTTTACCGGCGATTTCCCGATGTCCATAACTAATCTGACAAGTCTTGAGTTGCTCACTTTCAATGAAAATGGAGAATTCAACTTATGGGAACTTCCTGACAACATTTCCAGGCTAGTGAATCTCAAGGTTATGGTGCTGTCAACATGTATGCTGCAGGGTCCAATTCCAGCATCAATCGGAAACATGACATCACTTGTTGATCTCGAACTGAGTGGGAATTTTCTATCTGGTCCAATTCCTGCAGAGCTTGGTTTGCTCAGGAACTTGAAGCAACTTGAGCTGTACTACAATTACCACTTAGCTGGACAGATACCTGAGGAGCTTGGAAATTTGAAAGAGCTAAGAGATTTAGATATCTCAGTCAATAAGCTGACAGGAGTAATTCCGGAGTCTATTTGTAGACTTCCTTATCTCCGAGCCTTGCAGCTTTACAACAACAGCCTCACTGGAGAAATCCCAACTGTCATTGAAAAGTCGACAACCTTGACAATCCTGTCACTTTATGACAACTTCCTGACAGGAAAACTTCCTCAGAATTTGGGAAAGTCCTCACCTTTAGTCGTTCTGGACGTGTCTGAGAACAATCTATCAGGTCCACTTCCGCAGGGGGTCTGCCAGAGTGGTAACTTGCTATACTTTCTTGTCTTGGAAAACATGTTTTCTGGAAAGATACCTGATACTTATGCAGATTGCAAGAGTGTTATCCGGTTTAGGGTTAGTAGAAATCAACTAGAGGGGAAAATTCCTCAACGGATTCTTGCCCTCCCTCATGCTTCAATCATTGATTTGGCTTACAATAAATTGACTGGTCCAGTACCAGATACCATTGGAAATGCTAGGAATTTATCAGAACTGTTCCTGCAGGGGAATCGAATTTCAGGGATTGTACCTTCCCAAATCTCTAGAGCTATCAATTTGGTTAAGATTGATCTTGGTAATAATCTTCTGTCTGGTCCAATACCTTCAGAAATTGGAAAACTAAAGAAGTTGAATTTACTTCTGCTGCAAGGAAATCGGTTAAATTCTTCCATCCCTGAAACATTATCTTCACTCAAATCTTTGAACGTCCTCGATCTATCTAACAATCTCTTGACTGGAAATATACCAGATTCTCTAGCTGATTTGTTATCTACTTCTATAAACTTTTCAAACAATATGCTTTCTGGTCCAATCCCTGTTTCACTCATCAAAGGAGGGTTGATAGAAAGCTTTTCAGGTAACCCAGGTCTGTGTGTTTCAGTCAGCGTCAATACTTCAGATCAAAATTTTCCCATATGTCCAAAAGGGTACAGCAGAAAACCTCTAAATTCCATCTGGGTAGTAGGAGTTTCAGCCATTCTGATCACTATTGGCATTGTACTGTTTTTAAAACGAAGATGGAGTAAAGATAGATCTGCAATGGAACATCAAGATGCCAGCTCGGCTTCTTCATCATTCTTTTCATACGACGTGAAGAGCTTCCATCGAATAAGCTTCGATCAACGGGAAATCCTCAAGTCACTGGTTGATAAGAACATTGTGGGGCATGGTGGGTCTGGTACAGTGTATAAAATTGCATTGAGCAGTGGAGAGGTTGTTGCAGTGAAGAAACTATGGAGTCACAAAACAAAAGGTTTTGCTTCAGATGATCAGTTGGTTTTGGACAAGGAACTGAAAACCGAGGTTGAGACTCTGGGAAGTATAAGGCATAAAAACATTGTCAAATTGTTTAGTTACTTGTCAAGTTTTGATTGTAACCTCCTTGTTTATGAGCATATGCCCAATGGGAATTTATGGGATGCCCTTCACAATGGATGGATCCATCTTGATTGGCCTACTCGTCATCAGATTGCGCTCGGGGTTGCACAAGGTTTGGCATATCTTCACCATGACCTGTTGCCACCAATCATTCATAGAGACATCAAAACAACCAACATTTTACTTGATATCAATTACCAACCTAAGGTAGCTGATTTTGGCATAGCTAAAGTTTTGCAAGCTAGAGGAAAAGACTCTACCACAACTGTTATTGCAGGAACTTATGGCTATTTGGCTCCTGGTACTTTTCATTTTTCTCATCTAACTAATAAATTATTTATAGATCTATACATTTCTATACAGATTCATGATTATAATTCATTTTTCTTCATCTGGGTATAATGAAAGTTCTCTTTTTTAGATTAATTTCTTATTCAATTCATTCATGCTTGTAACAGAATATGCATATTCCTCCAAGGCAACAACCAAGTGTGATGTCTACAGTTTTGGTGTAGTGTTAATGGAACTGATTACAGGAAAGAAACCAGTAGAAGCAGATTTTGGAGAGAACAAGAACATCATCTATTGGGTTGCAACAAAGGTGGAAACCAAGGAAGGAGTTATGCAGGTGTTGGACAAGTGTTTATCAGGTTCGTTTAGAGACGAGATGATTCAGGTCCTACGAATTGCCATCCGTTGCACCTGCAAGACTCCAAGCCTTCGTCCATCGATGAACGAAGTTGTACAGATGCTGATTGAAGCTGATCCGTGCAGATTTGATTCTTGCAAATTTTCAAACAAGACCAAGGACGAATCAAATGTCATGAATAAGCCAAAGAACACTTCAGAATTATGATATCACCAAGAGGAGTTGTAAAGCAGTTTCAGATCAAATTTTTAGTATGTGACATAGCATATCTATAGGACATTATTATCTGTAAAACTCTATATTTAGAGGCTACTTAGCGGCAAAATAACTAGCTTAGCATTTTCTTTCTCCTTTTTCTTTTTCCCCATTGCATATATATATAAATATAATGTTCAAGAAAAGCAGCAAGTTTGCAGATTCTGAGTCTCTCCTTCCTTTCACTCTCTTTCTTCTTTTTTCTTTTGCTTTTTCTCGCCCTTTGATCACCATACTGCTTTATGATAACGCACAGTATCTGTGTGTCTATATATATATATATACATTTCATGGACCCACAAAGGAAATAATTCACTAGCTTTTTGAGAACCCTTTGTTCTTTCTTCTTTATCTATTCTCTTTACTTCACGATCATCATGAGTGATCAAATAAACAAAAAGCTTCTCCATAGAAAAGGCACTCATATTGATATAAGAATTAAATAAAAAATGTGATTTGTAGAGAAATTCCTTCTAATTTTTTCTTCTTTCTAAATTTCATTCAGGTGTGTTCTTGATTCTGATTCAACCATTAAGCCATCTCCACTGAACAAAAGATGAATGAGATGTTAACTGGTTGATTGATAAGCATATTTGTCTCAATAAGCTAAAGCTTGTGATCATAGAACCAAAAAAGCAGAAGCTGTTTTTTAATTTTTTTTTTTTTTTTTCCTTTCTCATTTTCTTTCTCTCTGGTTCTTCTGAATTTTGATTACTTGGTGGGAAAATGGAAAGAGCACCAAGCTATATAGTGAGCCATTAACCTCCACTCGTGAAAATTCTCTATTCTGAGTGAAAAATGAGATTTTCCATTTATATATCCTAAACGCACTGCCTTTATCAACATATAGTATTATATATATATATATATATGTATGTATGTACATGAGTAATACCCCATGAAAATTGAACCGGTAATCTATGCGTACTCTCTAGGATTTTTTCAGTCCATTTGCAAAATATAAAACATTTCATGGTTTGTTTTTTCCAAGCTGTGATTTTTCAAGATAATTTTAAAATTATTTTGATAGAAAATCTTTAATTATAAAATCTGTAGGTTTAACAAATTAATTGTATAATGTTTTTTTTTTTTACATTTGTATATTCCACCTAATTTACATTTATGTTGTTAATTAATTAACACAATTTGATTGGTTGAGCAAAGCAGAACGTATCATCAAAATCTGTGATTGTATTTTGGTTAGCTGTCTTCATAAAACCAAAACCAAAACCAATGCCAAAGAGTATAAACTATATATATATATATATATATATATATAAAGCTGCCTTCTGCTTTAATTAGAAATAACTATAAAAATGCAATTGAAAATTAAATCAAAAAGTTAAATTTGTCTTTTACATCTTTACTCGTAATATTTTTATCGAAATCAAAAATTATTCAGTAATTTGCACCTACCTACTGGCTAGCCGATACGGAATGGACCCAATTGAGGGCCAAGGAGGACAATTGCAAACCCCCCCCTCCCCCCATAAAAAAAAATTTGCATAAATTTAAACAATTTTTTAAAATTAAACTAACTATTAATCTGAAATAAATTACAAAAAAATTAAAAACTAAAATAAAACAAATATAATACCCTAATTTAATATTTTCACAATTAAAAAAAAAAAATAGTTGAAATCTATTTACAGGCATCATTATTTCATCCCAGCGCAAAGTATACATAGTAAACTGCAAAAATGGCAAGTGACACGTTTTTTTTTTTTTTTTGAAACTACTGCAGATGCAGTGTCCCTGCGATCTGACATTTGCAAAATAGAACGTAAGTGTGAGTTAATTTAGTTTCTTTATGAAGTTGACTAAAATCTCTTTAATCATTTACACCATGTTTATTTTTTAAGTTAACAGCGGGAGAAATTACAATAACTCTACTTTAAGTATCATATTCTGACTAAACAAATTAACCATCATCAAAATAATTAAATTAAATTTAACATAAAACATTAAATAAATAAAAATTTAAAAGCCAGCTAATAATACTTTTCCATCTTAAAAAAAAAAAACAAAAAAAAACAAAACGTATGTTTTCAATTTTTTACCTAAAAAAAAACACAGGTGACACAGATCATACGTCATTCTGAAATGAAAATACACAGCTGTGAGCCTATGACCTGTGATTGTGTGTGTGTATTTATCAGAGAGCTGCACCCAATGGCTACCACTAGCTGTAGCACTAGCATTTCTCGCAGATTTAAATAAAATAATAATAATAATTTCTGTAAATCTAGAAATTTTTTATTGGTTTAAAAATATTCGTGGTTTTTTAATATTATAGAAAAAGGTTTGGAAAAGTGGTTGTTGAGAGGAAGAGAGACGAAACGGTGAGTATTCTTAACAGAAGGAAGAGTGGAGTTGAAAACGGCTTTTCACCGGCCATCTTCACCACTCAAATCCACAAAACCAAAATGCTTCACCTTCTTCCTCCTCCTCCTCCTTCCCTGCTCTTTTTCTCTTTATTATCTTTCTTTCTCCTCTAAAACCCATTCAGAAAAACCAGACTGTGAAGCTATTTGTTTTGTCATTTGGGAGGGATCTTGCCTTGGGTGACTGACTGTTCTTCTGCAATGGCTGCTGCTGTTGCTTTTCTGGGTGACGGCTTTATTGACCAAGCTACTCCTGGTCCCGAGGAGATACACTCTCCTCGTGCCTCTGTAAATCGAAGGTCATTTTCATGCCTTCACAGATGAGAGATGGAGAAGCAGTGGAGAGCACAATGTAGATTGTAGCTCCTTCTTTCCTTCTTTTCTCTCTCTGTCACTTTCTCTTTCTTTCTCCTCTCTGTGTAGAATCCCCTTGTTGCGTAGAAAAAGGCAGACAGGATGGAGCCAGGCAGATATTTACATAATATAAAAGTTTCTTTTAGCTCAAAAAACAGCACTAATCTCACACTTCTCTTTTTATTTTTTTAAAAGAAGAAAATTTTATCTCTGGGCTTTTTTGGTCGTATTTCTTCCTTTTTTTTTTTTTTTTTCTTTTCTTTTTTTTTTCTTTGGTGATATTTTAATGGCGGAAGAGGAGGGGGCATACACTTCTTCATCAATCATGGGTATGAGTTACCGTGCGCCGAAATGCAGTGAAGAAGACGGTGTTTGAAGCATTTTGGTGAATGTTTGTTGTTCGCATTTATGTACAAGCAAGATGTTGTAAGCCATGATGCTGATGATGATGTATGTTATTTTCCCAATTTTCACATTGACTGACTTGGGGTTTTATTAATATAGAAATATAGTTTTTCCATTTCTGATTCTATTTCTTTTACTCTAATTTTTACTCTGAAGCACTTTATTTTTCCGGGTTTGATTACACTTTATTTTACATTTTGTTCTTGCATCATTTTTCTTGATTCACTTAGGTTTGTTTGTCTGTGCATGTCTCCAAGCAACTGGGTATGGAACTTTGTCCATTGATTAATCCTGATATATCATAAACATGAACTGATTTTTGCTTAATAGGTTCGTAGTCATATGGCTCTTATTAGTTACAAGAAGTAAGAAATTCTAGATCAGAGAATTTGAGGTGTTCCTTTTCTCGGTTTTGGTAGTTTGATCTTGAAGGTCAATCTTGGAAGTTTTGCATAAGCAAAACAATGTCGATCACTGGTAATCTCGTCCTGTCAAACCCTATGGGCGTTCTGTTCGTAATAACTATTGTTATTGATTAATTTTTTGAGCTTTCCTTGCTGGAACTGGTTCTACTTAAACTACTAACCTCGTGTATTCACATGTACGTGAGCTTTTGAAAGGCTGAATGTTCTGGTATCAGTTATTTAAAAACCATTGGTATAAAAATTTTTGGTCCTTGTTATGATTTTGGAACTATATCTTCAACTCATGCTCTACTCATCTTTGCTAGATGAAGTATTTTTGTTCATTTTTAGTTTGTAGAAACTCTTGATTTATGTCGTGCTGTCTGATAGATTGATGACAAAGCAAATTTTCTGTTCATGTTCTGAAGGCCCCATGAGTAAATGAAGTTTTTTCTGCTTGAGTTGAGTTTTTGTTTGAAATAAATTAATGATCAGGTCAACAAATTTAGAGTCTTGAGTTTATGAAATTATCTATTTGCAAAGGATACAGGAAATTAGAGTTATATATTAGCCAAGCTTACAGTTTTATTTCATATCTTTGATTAGATTGATAGAGTATGATAACAGATATTCTATCAGCAAGTTTTTTAGGTCTATAGAACTCTCAGTTCTTAGAGTCGTATAAATCTCAAGAGGTTAATATAATTATTAGTCATTTCATATGACATTAAAGCACGAGGTATGTATGACTCTCAATCTAGTAAAGCTTGTACTTGAGGTAACAAATAAAAGTATTAGTAACAGACTACAACTTACCTTAGCGCCAAACTTTTGGGATAATTAATTAAAATCAATCATTTCACATCTGTGCGATTTTCTTTTTCTTCATTTTCATATACTGCATCCTATTTTCTTACGTGTTTAGCAGAAAAAATTTGCAGCACTTCAACAAGCTTATTTATGCTGGCCTTGGCTTTTGGCTCTTATTTCGGGGGATGTCTCCTATGTGCTGAACATATGGATGTAATTTTTCATAGTATCTTTATGTCGTGTTGATTTCATTTAGACAAGACGAGCTGATTGTTGTATCTATTCTCTTTTGAATGAAGATTTTTCATTAATGAAGATTGAGTCTGTTTGCCAAGCAAAATGCAAAAGCCATGTAGCATCCAATTCTTCTGCTATGCATCCAATAATAGAGATTTACATTTGAGCATGCTGGAAATTGCTGGAGAAATTCTCCTCTTGAACAAGTACTTGTTCGATGGTTGTAGACTTCATTATATATCTCAAATTAGTTGATATTGCTCCTTTGCTATCCCTCTGCCACTTGGGTGTAGTTTTAGTAAAGGTTTTGTCATACTAACCCATTACAAAAGTTTTATTGTAGGTCATTTATTTGAAAATTTCTATTTTAGCTTGAGATAATTTTTATACAAACATCAGAACTTTAGTCAATCTTTCTGGAGTCCCTCAGTTTCAGCAGTCAGTTCATCCAACATTTTGACTAAGTTCATATTTTGTTTTCACTACACTGGTTTTATCTTTAGCTGTGATCCAGACTCCATGCCCATAATTTCTAGGTTACTTTCTGCTAACGCATCTAACAATTAGCAGGCTCCGATTTATATTTATTTTCCAACTTTCCAATTCATGACACGCCCTTCAACAGATTGAATATATTTGTTTTTAACTCTTTCGAAAACTTGATGTGTGAATCACTCATATGATCTCTAAGGTTTTTCGGATTCTTTTACTAAAGTAGCTGGTATTTTGGTAGTTCCCTTGTTGTTTCTTCATTAATTTACATGGTTGTTTTTTCTTTTCCTTTGAAAAGATTCGTATTAATTGCTGGGTCTTACTGTTCAGAAAGCATCTCCCTAAAAGTAGACTGAGTTTCTCTCTGTGGTCACCATGATTGTTGGATGTTTTAACTTTCTCCGTGGCCTGTAGGATACGATGTTCATTGTAAGACAGGAATGTCTTCCAGAGAAGACGGCAAAAACATGAAGAGAAGATGTGGACTGCTTCTGTATTATTCTTTATTTTCCAAGGTACTTTTTGTCTATCATTGTGGATAGTGACATTGGCCTGCTTAGTATCTTCTCTTCTGTTCATATTAAGATTTATTTCCCAATCTGCCTGCTACATTTACTAGCCAAGGATGTTTGGCCAAAACATTTAATGCAGGTTTTCCTTTCATTTTACTCTCTATTAGAGATCTTAATCCACATAAACTAACTACAAATATATATAATCCGATTTGTATAGTGAGTTTAACTCTAGCTAAAAGTGCATACTTTTGAGTCGGAATAACGAAAACATGAAAATAAAATTGCGGGTTTCAAGCTCGTTGTTTGGTTTTGTCTATGCTTATTTGGTAAGATGATAGACACGAATTTCTTCTCTTTATGGGTTTGAGTTAACTATGAATTCTTGCGTGTATTTATTATTTTATTAATAGAATGAATGTAAAAAATATTAATTTTTTTAAAGAACTAGGTACTTAATTTTATTTTTTTTTATATTATTAAACTGTAATGTTGTTATCTCAGCTTCTCCAACTAAGCCTTTTTCTGTGGAGAAAGCTAGTGATAGCTAATTGGCCGAATGGTCTTGGTTAGAAAACATGGCGTATGCTTTGGGCTTGTTTGAGCTCCCTAGCCATGTCTTGTTACCCAAATGGCATTGTTTTTGTGTTTGGATTAGAAGATAAAGTCATGGGTCAGAGTCAAACATTTTACTCAGGTTTGTCAATTGACTTTTTAGTTTTCGTCAATGAAATATTTATAAAATATAGATTTATTAAATACAGATTTTAGATTTTGAGTAGAATAAAAAAAACAACATATAATTTCTCTCATTGTTTTAGTTAAATTTGGTAACTGCATTTCTACTAATAAATTAACGAATTAAATTTTATTTTATTAAATTAAATATTATAAGCTGATTATTATCATTATAATATATCCATTAAATAATGAGTTTTGTGTTGTCCATCAGATCTGAACTTATAATTTTCAAATATGATAAAAACTATAACTACTAATTCGCGTAATAACGTGTCGACTCGAATCAAACATTTTGCAGCAAGTGAAATCATTCATGTATTGTCTCTTGATGATCTTTTCTTATTAATGGAATGAAATTAAAAAATAAAATAAATATTTGGTCCGGCCTGCCTGCGTTCTGATGCTTTGGACTTTTTAATTTCTATTTTCTTTAATGTGATTTTAAAAAGTTAATCCAAGATCCTTCATAGATGACGAAGGAACGTGACGCCGGGCCCAATGTATAATGTGTAATTTGTCCATTTTCCCGATTTTAAAAAATAAAAAATAAAAAATATATATCGCATTTTTTGAAAAATCTATAAAAATAATTACACATTAAGAAAGTAAAATAAATATGTAGGTATGTAGATTTAAAAAAAAAAAAAAAGAACATGTTGGACCTACATTACATCAACAAGCCATATAGGTAGAAGCATAAATTTTTAAATGGGCCCACCGAAAGAAACTTAAGAGCTACCCTCTGATAGCCCACCAACCTTCCCACGTTGGATGATGTGGTGAATCCATTCATTTCTTTTTCAAATTTCAAATTTCAAAATTATGCAAGAACTGAAAGGACAAATTTGCCCCCTGAATTTTTTTTTTTATTTTTTCAGGAATTCTTTTGAATGGCAATTAATACCTTCATGACATCTCTCTCTCTCTCTCTCTTTTAAATGCCAATTAATGGCATAAGCGTAATTAACTTAAATATGGTGCCTGTATTCTTGAGAATAAAAAGCCAAAATTTCAAAATAAAGCGGGCAGATAACCATGGTTAACGGTTAGGTTGTAACGGAACCAGGCTGGTTCTTGCTGGCAACCACTGGTTTATCAATTGCATCTCTTTTTTAATCCTTAACCAAACCCTCGCAATATAAATACCCAAAGTACCAGATCTGAAGCCTCACATTCAAAGGCGTCTTGATAAACGCCGCTCCAATATTCTTCTTCTTCTCCTAATCCTAGGGTTTTCCAATATTCTTCTCTCATTTGAAAGGTTCGAAGATGAGAGAGTGCATTTCGATTCACATTGGCCAGGCCGGTATCCAGGTCGGCAATGCATGCTGGGAACTCTACTGCCTCGAACATGGCATTCAGGTATCCCTCACTTTCCTTCGATCCCTCTTTCCTGTTTAAGTTGTTCTCGTGCTGTTCATGCCTTTTGGTTTGGACGTTGATTGTTTTATCTGCAATTCCTCTGTAATTTTTCTTCTTCGGTATTGGATTCTGGCGGTTTTGGTGTCATGTGGTTATTAGCTCTGCAATTTGATCAGACAATCAGATCCAGGTCCGGAACCTCTATGAGATGATAACATTCCTGATGTTATTATTCTCTCAAATCTTCAGTTAAATGTTCAGATCTGCATAAACTTTGGTTTGATATTCTTGTAAAACTGATGTTCTGATTTCTCTTGACTATAAATGTTAATTTATTTTTTATGATATGCAGTCGGGTTTTTTTTTTCCCCGATTTTTATGTTTCTTGTTTGAGTTTGACTCCATGTGGGGAAAATTGATATCATGTGCTGTCTCGACATTACGTTTTGTTCTTGTTCTGGTTGGTCTTTACTGATATGCTGCATTTGAATTATTAACAAATTATTACAGCTTTAATGTTAAATATATTCTAGATACTATATTTTTGTCTTAATCACTTCTAATCGTGTTCCTCTTCTCTGTTCAGCCTGATGGTCAGATGCCAAGTGATAAGACAATTGGCGGAGGAGACGATGCTTTTAACACCTTTTTCAGTGAAACTGGTGCCGGGAAGCACGTCCCTCGTGCTGTATTTGTGGATCTTGAGCCTACAGTTATTGATGAAGTAAGGACAGGAGCATATCGCCAGCTCTTCCACCCGGAACAACTCATCAGTGGCAAGGAAGATGCTGCCAATAATTTTGCTCGCGGCCATTATACAAGTAACGGGCAGCAGTCTTTGATTTCATTTATTTTTGCGAAATATTTCTGTTTTAGTTACATTGACTAATATGGATGTAATTGTCTTGTGGCATACCAGTTGGCAAAGAAATTGTTGATCTCTGCTTGGATCGTATTCGGAAGCTTGCCGACAACTGCACCGGCCTTCAAGGTTTCCTAGTTTTCAATGCTGTTGGAGGTGGTACTGGTTCTGGTCTTGGGTCGCTTCTCTTGGAGCGTCTCTCTGTCGACTATGGAAAGAAATCAAAGCTTGGATTCACTGTCTATCCGTCACCTCAGGTTTCCACTTCTGTTGTGGAGCCTTACAACAGTGTGCTGTCAACCCATTCTCTCCTTGAGCACACAGATGTTGCGGTGCTTCTTGACAATGAGGCCATTTATGATATTTGCAGGCGTTCTCTCGATATTGAGCGCCCTACTTACACCAATCTGAATCGACTTGTTTCTCAGGTGACAAATGGAACTCCTTACTTGGTGTGGTTCCTGTTTCTACTCAAATGTTGTTACTAACCAGGAATATTTGATATTTCAGGTGATCTCATCGCTCACTGCCTCTTTGAGGTTTGATGGAGCTTTGAATGTGGATGTGACGGAGTTCCAGACCAACTTGGTGCCATACCCCAGAATCCATTTCATGCTTTCCTCTTATGCCCCGGTAATTTCAGCCGAGAAGGCTTACCACGAGCAGCTTTCAGTGGCTGAGATCACAAACAGTGCTTTTGAGCCATCGTCCATGATGGCAAAATGTGATCCCCGCCATGGGAAGTACATGGCGTGCTGTCTGATGTACCGGGGCGATGTTGTCCCCAAGGATGTCAATGCAGCTGTTGCCACAATCAAGACCAAGCGCACAATCCAGTTCGTTGATTGGTGCCCTACTGGATTCAAGTGCGGTATCAATTACCAACCACCCACTGTTGTCCCGGGTGGTGACCTTGCCAAGGTCCAGAGGGCTGTGTGCATGATCTCAAACTCAACCAGTGTTGCCGAAGTCTTCTCCCGCATTGACCACAAATTTGACCTCATGTATGCTAAGCGAGCCTTTGTTCACTGGTATGTTGGTGAGGGAATGGAGGAAGGAGAGTTCTCTGAGGCTCGTGAGGATCTTGCTGCCTTGGAGAAGGATTATGAGGAGGTAGGTGCAGAGTCTGGCGAGAACGAGGATGGCGAAGATCCAGATGATTACTGAAGGGGATGAACTTTGTTTCCATGTTTGGCTAATGCTATTACTGGTATTTTTCTGGCTGTGTTTATCGTGTTTGTGATTGTATGTGCAATATAGCACAAATTGATTTTATTTACTCCGACCTTTGATTCTTCCATCCTTGAATGAGATTAAGAATTTGGATTAGTTGGATATATACAAATTGATTTTACATTTGAAATGCGTGCTTATATTTCTCCAAGTAATCTGAAGTTCAGCTGGGCCCCTCCTGTTCGCCAGCCTGTCACTTTAAACATGAAGGGGCCAGTCCCAGCTAGCTTGTGAAGACTGTCAGCGGGCCGGACCATGACTTACCTTCAAAACATGGTGGGGCTGGTCCCAGAGTAGTAATGCTAACTATCTCAGTTTGGAGTCGCCTTAGCCTGGTCATTGGCTGGCTCTGAAATTAGAATTTCCCTTGTGTGCTAGGCCGAAAGTTTAAGTTTAAATTTTTTAAAATGAAAATGAGAATATAATATCAATATAAAAAAAATTTATATGAAAATAATAATCTTAAATGGGATAATTTGATTTTAGTAATCCAATTAAATTAAATTTTAGGCGGCTTCAAGTGTTACAGTCCAATTCCGCGTTTAACTCTATTGAAAATGCTACGAGGAAATCTTGTTTTCTATAGACATCTGTAAAAATACATTTCATTGATTCATTGATTTTTTGACAGCTGACATGAAATTAAGATTGTTTTTCTAAACAATTTCATATAGGAGATAAACTTTAGTATAATATATATATATATAAATTATTAATATAATAATATATATAAACTATTACTATAATAATATATATATAACATGTAATAATGTATATATATAAATTATTAGTATAATAATATATATATATATAAAAACTTTTAGTTTAATTTTAAAATATGTAAATTTAACTTTATTCTAATGTTAAAATATTTAACGTAGAAGTTATTTTTTTTATTAAATTCAATATCTTTTAAATAAAAAATAAAAAAAATTAATGTTACGTATCATTCGAAAATAATACAATTATAACTTAATTAAATTTTTTTTTGATAAAATCCTTAATTCTAGGAATTTATACTCTAACCAAAACACATTCATAATAATCGTTTTTATTATTATATTTTAATTCTTATAAAATAGAATAATTTTATAATTTATTTAAAATTACTCATTCTATAAATGTATTTTTTCTTTTATAACAGTTATCTATTATTTTAAGTGTTTTTTAAATTAGTTTCAATCGTTATAAGTGAATTAGAAAAATAAAAAATCAAATTAGTGGATCATCCACTTAATTACTAAAATTAACATATTGAATATTTATATAAAGAATCTTATGAAAAGAAAGTAAAAAAAACAAGGAATAATTATTTATTTTGTTAAATTAAAAAATATAATTCTCTTATTATTTTTCTACAAGTCTTTAAATTCCACTTTTTTTTCTTTCTAAATGTAGAAACTTATATGATTAGATGACTTACATAAGGATTCATTAATGTCAGGTACAATTAAGTATGTATAAAGTTCATTAATGTTAAAATTTAACTATATTGAATAATAATGTATAAATATTTGATAGTGACAACTGTTTTTATTTAAATTGATCAGATATTATACTTGTATATTTAAATAAATTTTATATTTTAATTCTTTTTTATTATATATAATAATAAATAAAAAATTAAAAAAAATAATATTAAATATAGAGCTATATAAATATATAATTATATATATATAATATACATATATATATATATAATTAAAAAATTATATTAATGTATAATATATAAATAAAAACATAAATATATCTAATATATATCTAAATATTTATATAAATAAATTTTATATATAATTAAATATATAAATATATATCTATATATATAATTGATATAATTAAATATTATATATATAATTTAAAATATAATTCATAAATTTAATTGAATATATAAATATATGTTTGTATATAAAAATATTTATTAATTAAATATATATATAATATTTTAAAAAAATATAAAAAAAAAATATTGAGTAGAAGAAATTAAAAAGAAAGGTAATGTTATAAATATTAAAAAATATTAAAGGTATAAAAAAAAAAGTTATAAAACTATTATAAAATTATCAAATTAGTAGTTTAAAAAAATAAAAAAATTATAATTTTAAGATTTATACTTAACTACTAAACAATTATATTATGTATTTAAAAATATAAATAAATTAAAACATTATAAAAAAATCATACTATAATTATTGAATTATAGTCCAAATAAAATCTAATAACAAATGAGAAAACTAGCTATAATTTCGCTCTATGAATGCCCAAACTTTTCAACCAGTCTATTCTCGATTTCAATTCTCTTCTTCATCAGCAATCCATACTTCTTAACCAGTTCCAGGTCTCCAGCTTTTACTGCAAGTTTGCAGCTTAGAGATGTCTTATCCAGCTTGTCCTCGTAAAGGCTCGACATGGGTATGAAACTGCCTTTTTGGCTGCAAAGCCAGCCGTGAGCAGCCCTTAATGCCGCTCCCAGAGAAGCGGAATCTGCAAAGCAAGGAAGCACATAAGTTAATCCATGTCTATACAACTGTTAAACCAGCATGTCACCGTGAGAAAATTGTCTACTAGAGAAACTTTATTGGCAAGGAAATGATGACTGACCAGGTCTCTGGACAGTATACACATCGCAGCCAAAGATAGTCGCTACTATATTCAGAATATTCTTGTTTGCCGATGCTCCACCAGTGGCTATGATTCGTTTTGGAGGAGAAGGCATCCCGAATCTTTCTGTGTGAGCTCGCATTGAGAGAAACTGGCCCTCGATTAATGCTCGAACCTGCACGAATATAATGTACATAAATGCATATGCTTTTTGGTGACAATAAGAAAGAGAGAATTTACAGCAGTTCATGTGCCAGCTATAAGGGACATTTAAGCTTACAAACCTCAGTTGGGGGATCAAACTCGGTCAATTCCTGTTCTTTCAAGCCCTCAAAGGTGTTTCCAGTGAAATTTTCAAGTGCGTAGCGATGAAAGCCCACTGCATGAAAACGAAATTGGAACTCATTTTTGGATCTTTCAACACCAGTCATTAGACAAATTGTTCTTATTTTATTTAATGAATATGTATTTCTAAAACACAGATAAGAAAAAATCACAACTTTAAATTAACTAAAGAAAATTACAGCAAAAAATATAACAGTGTACACACACACACACACCAGTAGAGAGAGAAAGAGGAAGAGCCCGTTTGGGCCGCGGCAAGGAGACCCAAACAAGCAGATCCAACAGTCGGTGGCGCCCCGGCAGCAAATCGCAGAGGCTAGTAGTTGGAGGTGACTGCTTGTTGGAGATATATATATATACGCGCATATACATGAAGTATGTATACAATCAAAATGAGGGAAAATAATTTTGAGATTTTAAATGTAAATTTTAGTAAAAGTTATATACCGTAACTTTTGACTTTAAATAACTTTGAACGTGTCAAAAATAGGTTGCATTTACTCGTTTGATTACAAAAGTATTTTTGAAACACAAACCAGCGGTCAAAAGCTGCGTCAAATCACAAGCTATGTGGCTTGAACTCTTTAGTTTTATTGCTACACCCATGTTGAACATGACATGGCATCAGTGTCAGTATTGGATCGATACTCGATTGATGTGTATGTCAGATTCATCTAGAACTAGAGGTTACAATTTATGATACCATGAAGATGGTGATGAAGACTCTTGCAAGTTTTAAAAGAACAAGTGCGTCACTGAATGTCTAAATTTGTCCGATAAACATTATTTTCACTTTCACTACAAATAAGAACTATCTCTCTGTCAGAAAAATTGTATGTATATATAAGTACATATATTATTCATTTTAGCTTTATAAAAGCTTGTTTTTAGTTTTGTTGTTTTTCATATGAGATAATCGAATTACCCATATTCAATTTTTCAACTCTTATCAACGGATCTTCCATATCTCTGACTACAAAAATTATCGAGGCAAACACTCAAGATTAATACCCAGTAACCCATACCGGAGGCTTATACGCAAATCTTAGTAACATAGGTCACAACATAGAAAACATTTCATGACAAGATGAAAGAAATGTTCATCACAAATTTCAAATAAAATTTCACAACAAGAAGAATACCAAGTATCTAAATAGGCTTTAACAGAGTTCTATCAACTTTCAGCTTTTCGCTAAAGTAAAGAAAATCATATACATGGTAGAGCAAAAAAATCTTAAAACTTACCTGGAAGGGGGGGAAGAATTTCATGCTCCTTGTAATAGAAACCGAGCTTTCCACCTATTGGACAAACTAAATTTAGAAACAACGGAGAAAACTTAAAATGACTCGAGACTAGAACTACACTAACCATTTAATGGTGGTGTTTGCTCCAAAAACTTGTTAAAAACTTCCCAGGATTTCTCAGCACAGCGATTGCGCACATCTAAGATTGAGAATGAGGTCAGATCGCCAAGTATTAAATGGTTACATCAGAAAAATATAGGAAAAGGATCATCTTAATACCTTCACGAGTGAGCGATGCATTCTTATATACCAACATTACCATATAGCCTTTAGTGTCCACAGGATTAGGAAACACATGGCCTTCTAATCTGGGTTTAGGATCTTTGGCGATCCCAAAAATCTGTGACGTAGGAAGGTTAAACAATAGTAAACTTTGTTGTAATCCACATAAACACATGACAACACATGGGTAACTGGATATGTATTAAGTATAGATTTTCCACCTATGGAAAATGGAAACGTTCTGAGCTTAGCAAAAAGATAAATCAACCACCCAAAAATGATTTGATCATAATATTCAAAAACCTATAGAGAACATTGAACTTTGTTGCCCCAGAATCTAGTGATATGTTGCTGCATGCTAAGAAACTGGGGCCATATAAATGGTTGAGATAGTAATGGTGCCTTTTGAAGTAAAGAATTCCAAGAGAAGAACTTAGGTTCTTATGAATGTTGACAAGTATTTGGCTAAGAGCTGAGATAGCATCAAAATGGGTCCTAAAAGTTTAGCCGTCTGTGTAACCAGGCCAAAAAAAGTCGGCCCTGTGAAGCTTGATTTCTGCTCAGTCCGAGACCAAGCTGAGTTGTCCATGAAAAGTGAATAAATATAAAATGAATAAAACATGTGCCATGCTGGCATATGAAAAGTGACTTCCTTGGTGCAAGGGATATTCTTACCGTGTCACTGGTGCCCAGACTTATTGCCAAATCCCCTGGAGAGCTTAGAGTTAGACCTGCAGAAAGGAATTGTTACTTTAGTTGATGGAATGCCAGGTGATTATGTCCAACGTATCATCTCTCCAAGAGAGCATAAGATGATAAAAAAAAATTTGTTACTAGATTTCTTTGAGCAAATAACTGATTTGCATGCAAATATAACTGCAGCGATATTAATTTGGTTGCAATTGAAAATGATCGTAGGAGTTATGCAAGGTAGAAATCATGTTGACCTGCTAAACTGTTGGGATTGTCTCCAGACCACTGAACAACCAAACAGTTCTTATTAAAATGAAACCTGCCATGAAGTTTCAAGTTAGTCACTTTTATGTGTTTAACAAGTATCCATCCTCATGCCAGAATAATGTTAGTAGATATACCACCAGCTTCATAAAAATTCTTATGTTAACTTTTATGACAATTTGAAAACAGACCTGGATGACAAAGCTGCGCATATATATATATATATATGTTATCTATCTCATATAGACATCCACGGCAATGTTTTTAGTCAACTACAGTATGCTACTAACCTCTCAACAAAATAAGGGGCAATAGGACCAGCAACAGCATGAGCAGGGGCTAACTTTCCAAGCTTCTCCTCCAATCCAGGAGCTGTAGCCTGTAGTAAGCATTGTAGGTCAATAACCATCAAGAAAACCATAATAAGCAAACTTGACCAATTATTTATACAAAGTATCTTTCAAGAAACCATAACAAAATAGCATGGCAAACTAACCTCTAAAGCTAGTTTAGACCAGGTCCTCTCCTTAATGTCCATTAAATTCATTCCTGCACCATCAGTTTCATCAATACAAGCATATGACCCAATAAGGAGAGAAGCCATGAATGAGCTAACAAGAGATATCCTCTCAGTATTGCTATAAACTTCTGGCTGAGTCTGGAATATCTTCCTAATTTGTGGGCCTGTGTATCTTTCATAGGCACGTGAACCAGTTAGCTGCGCTAACTCCATTGCTCCTCCAACAGCTTTCTCTATCTCCCTACACTGAGCCGTGGTGCTACTATCCATCCATATTGGTGATTCTTTTATGGAAAACGCATTACCAAGTTGATCAACTAAAGATTTCTTAGAATCCAGTGATGATAATATTGCAGAACTCCCTTTCTTCCAATAGACACTGCCATGTTGTTGTCCACTGCCAGAAACAGCAGCAATTTTGCCAAAATCGAGACCTGATTTTAATAGTTTTTGAAACATGAGATCCAATGCCTCCACCCACATCAAGGTGGGTGAAACAATTCTGCCATTGTCCGTGGGATCTCTATAAATTCCATCTTTAGTCTTGTAATGAGGCAATTCAGACTCAAAGTGAACCAGTTCAGATTTGACAATGTTGATATTGGAGTCCAACACAGTAGCCTTCAAGGACCTTTACAAATACAAATGTATAAGCAATTCACATTCCAAATACTCTTTATCTTCTAAACAAGATTCTCCATTAAAATAAATTAACAAGATATAACCCAACATGAATTCATTCAGATTCGACTATATTGATATTAGTGTCCAATACAATGCCTTCAAGGAACTCTGTAAATACAAATGTGAAACAATTCAGATCACAAATACTCTTTTAATTTCTGTCCATGATTCTCCATAAAAATCAATAGTGAAGGGAAATCCAACTGGTGAAAGGGAAAGACCAAACGAGTAAGAGACAAAAGATAAAAAAAAGGCAAAAGCTCGATTTTCAAAGAGCCAAAAGCCGTTGACAGTTAGAAAGCCAAAAACACAACTTTGCACTCTGGATACTTGTAATTTTCTCATTGTGAACTGAACAACGAAATCAAAAAAAAAAAAAAAGTACAGCGAAATATGAAGAGAGAGAATTACTGAGTCGAGCTGTCGAGTCCAAGGAAAAGCGAGTCGCGAGGGAGAGATGAATTCGCCATTAGAAAACTCGGAGTTCAGTGAATAGAACCAGATCACGAGAGACAGAACTCAGCCAAGCGTGATGTTCCTCTTGTTTATTGTGGAAAAGCAGATAAATAGATTATCTCGGTTACAGATCAGTGGATAAAGACAAAAGAAATTGGATGATACGAGTTCTGATCGAACTTAAATTAATCAAGCAAGATTCAAAGAGCCAAATACGTTGACACTAATCAAATTTTTGTCAAACATGTAGGATCAGAACTTATCACGAAACGTGAAATCCGGGGGAGCATATCGGCATTTTTAGAATTCAATTTTAAGGCCCAAAATTTCGGAATACAATTTATGTTTCTTGCTATGACAAGTATGGAGGAAAAAGTCCCACTTCAAATTTTTATTATTATGTATGCATTTTTTCGGAAAAAGTATATATACTGTGTGTTTATAAAATAATCAATTGCAAATAAAAAAATTCTCTTTAAATAAACTAAAAATAATATCTTAAAATTTAAAAAAATTACACCGCCTTTTTACCTTTTTTTTTTTTTTTACTTTACCAAATCCAGTTACATGTTTTTATAAATAAAATATCTAAAATTTATAAAAATGAACCTTTGATATTTGAATTTGGCTCTACAAAATATTAATAAATAACCAAATAAACCTATTTCATATTCTGAGTGTGCCCGATATTTAGGTTTTCGCTTTACAAATAATTCAAGAGCTAGTTGGTAACCCTACTTTCAGCGATTGCTCAATAATATCATTTGTCAGTGCCATGCATAGAACACTTTGAAAAGGGGCAAATGCAAAAATAACAAGAGGGGATTTTACATCTCTTAATATTGCACCGAGATAGTGCCTGTAATTCCTTGTCAATTGTCAACGTGGGTGATCCTATTCTATCCCAAAAGCTAACTCAAAAAAGGAAACTAAAATCATGTACTCTACCTA
>NW_019014532.1:220638-242080 GCF_000150535.2 Carica papaya
TAATGACTGCCATTAAAATTAACACAATGTTTTTTCATTTTATAAATTCACTCTTAATTAAGGGAAGCTATCTCAAAGGTATGGTGGCATTTTCCATGGTTCAAACAATCAAATGATATGAAGGCACTCCCAAAGTGTTTGAATTATTCACTCCCACCAAGACCACAAGAGCTTGTAAAACCTGGGAACAACTCAACTTTGAATTTGTCTAGTTTCTGTTAGGCCCCTTGCACCAAAAAGGGCGAAGCAGAAAAAGGATAGAACAGAAGATTCAGCCATTATGAACCCTCTTAAATTACTTCTAGCAGTTTAAAAAGCCTTTACATTAGATGAATCCAAAGAATGAGAAGGAATACCTGAGGTGATGAGACAAGAATTATATGCTTAAAATTTTCCAGTGTCTTCTGCTGAAAGATGAAAAGAGATTGTTTCAGAAACTAAGCCAAAGAGTAATATTCAAAATAAACTATAAAATCAGATTTAATCATTTTTCGGGTGAATGACTCTCATTATTCTTTGAATGCTGCAAATGGTTTAAGCTTGCACATGATTAGCCATGTCATGGAGGATTCCCAAAACAGGCATTAAAAAATGGAATAGATCACTATTTAAATCAGGATTTGTTCCTCATAAAAGGCACAAAGGCTCAGATGTGCTTTCATTGATTACAAATTGCCAAAATTTGCCCTGCTTCCCATATTTGATTACTCTATTGACAAATATTGAAATTACTATATGCTTTTAGTACCTTGCAAAGTGTGTAGAAGAAAGTTTTCCTGAGATCTGGATCATCGGTGAGGGTCAGCTGATGAATGCATTGTGTACCCTTGAGCTTCTTCAAGAGCCAGAGCCCCGAATTAAATAAAGAATTTGAACTGTAAAGATAACCCAAGTGTGGACCAGATAGTGATATATATGTATACAGGAATCTTAGATACGGCTCCATAGCATTGTCTGAAAAAACAAAATCACAGATCTAGTCCGAAGCACTATAATGAAGGGGAAAAATAAAAACAGAACAGGAGATAGAACAATTGAAAAAAAAAACATATGGAAAATAGCATAGGATCCAAGATGATGAGCATTTACCAACTAAAGCTGCTCTAATTATGACATTTCCAATAGAATGCCCAACAAAACTCAGCTTGATATTCCTTAAACGTCCGGTCCTTGAAAATTTATCCATTTTCCTTTTCATAAAAGAAATCACCTCCTGAGCAAGTCTTTGTCCCATTTCTCTGAAGTCCCCATATGTCTTATCCTCATTTACCTCTGACATGAGGAACTCTATCTTTGGATCAATCAAAAGCCACTGGTTTCGAACAAGCCGTAAATCCAGGTGATGCCCCTAGTATAGGATAGTCGTAAATCAAGTTAATCTAATGAACTAAACAGGGAATACAGACAGCTCTTGTTGGTTCACAGAATTGGGTAAGAAAATTAGCCAACTACCAAGTACAAAATCAAATGCTTTTAAGTCTAAACTATTTCAGCTCCATTTGATAACTGCGTTTTCCTTTTGGCAACAGGGGAGAGTTAGAGACATGCAATAATTCCAACAAGAGCCCCAACCAAATGGAAAAGTCAAAGCTCAGTTTAAAACTGATGAAACAGTGTTATTACTTGAATTGTTTCACCATGGTGAAGTCATGTTTTTCAATCAATATATATCACGTTTTCAATCAACTGGAAGAAAGAAACAGAAAAGAAAGAAGACAGTGAAACATGTTTTTATGAAAAAAAAAATAGAGAGAAGCTAATTCAGAAATTTAAGGGTCCTCTAACAAAGTGACTTGCCTGAAATCCATGCACAAAAACAACAATCTTCAATTCTCGACCAGTTTGTTGTTTACTGGATCCAGATTGCTTTTTTCCACTCTCAGGACCTGGTCCAGTTAGCAAACTTGAATCTACCAGGTCCAAATGTCTGAAGTATGAATTTTCACTGAAAGTACGTCTTGGTGCATTCAGGACACGTTCCATAATCACAATGGGAATTCGTGAAGGATCTCCAAATACATGCATGTCTTGTACTGACCGATTATTGATCTGCATAACAGAGGTATTTACAAGTAAAACTAAGAGAAATACAGAACATAAGACCAATACAGCTATATAACGATGACAAGAAATGCATCCGCTACTAAAGCAACAACTGACCTTCATTTGTGCAATACTTCGCCGGTGGAGTTCTGCACGCATAGTTGCGGCCTGAGCAGGCTGCATGCAAAACAAATTCCCAATCAGAACAAGTGTAGACTAACAATTTGTGCAACATGATTATGAAACGTGTAAAAACAAGTACTTACATCATTTATTTTCCACAGACTTGAAACTCTTCTGTGCATGCCTCGGTGAGAAGACTCATCAGCCCCACTATTTATATAATGATGAGGCATTTCAACCTTAGAGTAGACCATCCAGATTGACCATTCAGCTCTTCTATCTCTAGCCCAAACATCACGGAGATATCCCATAATTTTTGATTTGTTGTCCCTAAAACAAGTAAAATATAAGGGCCTAAACCAAACAAATAATGTAATTGCTCTCCATGGTTTAGTTCTTTTTACTTAAATTAGTAGCTAATCATAAACTATTGACAAAGACAAACTTGAAGGCATTCCCAAGCACAATGAAAAGATTGCTGAAAATCTAAATCTACACCTGTCTCAGAGTATAAAAAGGCTACAACTGCAGCATTGAACCAATCTATTTCACTTGAAACATGTTCATCACTGTGATATTATTGTAGAACATATATCAACATGAGGAAGAGGGGAAAAGGGAATTTGATGGCAGGGGAAAGGAGAGAGAGGAGAACTTGTGCTTGATATGCAAATTTACTCAAGAATATCAAAAACTAGAAGTTCAAAAGATTTTGGTTCAGATGACATTAACAAAAGTTTACTTCAAATATTTAGCAAATCCAACTGCAATTGAAGAAGTACCTGTGGAACGTCAGAAAAGTGTTCCATAAATATAAATTCTGTCCCCCCAATAAATGAAATATGTTGAAGAGATCATCTTTTGACAACCTGTGGAGAATAAGATCACTTGGAAAATCTAGTGTGCCACTTTCTCTCTGCAAAAAGGGAAGTGTGGGAGAAGGATATGTTAACATAACCCAGAAAACCATTAAGAACGAAAATTTTAACAATGAATGTGCTGCTGAACAAAATAAAGCAAGGACCTCAAGACTGTTTTGTGGCTTGCCTTGTCCTGAGACTTCACCAAGTTGGGCAGCCAGATTTGGTGGAAGAACTGAAACAAACATTTCATTCATTTGGGATATAAATGCAGACAAGTCAATAGCATGATCAAGAGCATTGCTTAGTTTTTGTAGCTCTTCAAGCAAAGTGTTGCGCGCATCTAGTAATGCTTTCACACACATTACCCGTTTCCTATCAAGAGAAGCCCCCCGACCCGGTGCCTATTCAATTACAAAGTTCAAAATCAAGGCACAAGCAAACAGCATTTGTAGATAGAATTTGCAAGAAGAATATCATGAAATAAATCTGTCTCAGAATAAACATTTCCATAGGGAGTTTCCAAAGATAATTTTCTGATTTCATCAGAAACCCTAAAAGTAAAAATGAGAAATATCATCACGTCTATAATACTATGAATGCCTCCATTAACAGATACTATCAGTGCAACCCTCCTTGAACTAATGGCAAGTAGAAATTGCTAACATGATCTGATACGCCAAATAACCAGCTAAAACATTTCCTGAATCCTTTTTATGAGATTCTTGCCTGCACTTCTTCAGGTCAGATAGCCAGATAGCACCAGATATAAGGTTCAACTTTATAAATACAATAGTTAACCAACTTTCACCTCAGACAATAGTGAGCAACCAGATCTAGCTTAAGACTAGATATTGAGATGACAAAAAGTTTGCAAGCCATCTTTAAGCATGACATCCATTTGCATCCATTATTCCAAGGTCTAGCTTCCTGTTTGCAGAAGTCCTAGAAACTTCTTAATTGTCATTCTTTAGACATATGGCATAGCACCCCATGATACACATAACATTGATTACAAGTTTTAATGTGGACATAAAATCTAAAACCTAGACAAAAGGAAAAGTTAATTATTCAAAACATAAAGCCTAGCTATAATGTGGAGAACTATGAAATACGTAAAAGCATTTGATTACAAGTTTTAAAAGACAAGAATAAAGTTCGCCTGCCATAAATTCAGCCACTACTTTTGCACATATAGGCTAACATGGATGCACGGACAAAAGAAACTCAACAACTGATTCCCTTTAGAGGTAAATAATCATAAAAGAAACAGCAAGCATTTGTAAATTTACACAGTTATGCATGGGCAAGAAATGAGAAAGCCATGCTGCTAAAAAATCAAGAGTGAGGCTACAGGAAGCAAAAACTCATACATGATTAGAACCATCAACAGTGTCACCATTACTGTCTTCAGCTTCAGAAGAATCACTGAAAAAATTGGCAAACCAAGTAAATTCGACAAATGACAACATTTCTTCACAACTAGAACCCCAAAAAATGAACTGCCTAAATTTTGAGGATAGAAAGTAGTTTAAGGAAACGAAGAAAGGTGTGATTAATGCCGGATCATCTATTTCAGAATTTAGAACCTGTGACAAACCTGGGTACCTTCTCTAACTGTGTGTAAGAAGCAGATTTCAGAAGAGTAACATGAACACTTAAATCAAAGAGCACAGCATGATATGCATCAAAGTGGACAGGGCAATAAGAATGCACTCCCAGAAGAGCTTTTGGAGGAATCCGGAATTCATGGACAGAAGCAGGACAGGCTTCTAGAGAACCCAATAACATGTTATCCATAGCAGAAGCATACATCAGCTCAAACTTCAAAATAACAGCAGAAGTTGATCGACCCTGTAAAATTTTTCATATTAGCAATAAGTAAAGAGTAAAGTAAGTCAACATTTAATAAAAAAAAGTTTGTACCAACAACACATCAAAACAGATATTAGTAAAAGATTTGTTATGCATCTAAAAACCTCTTTCATCACAATAAGAACCAGCAGGAGGTTAGTGACTACAAGATTTCAGAAGTCAAACATCTTCATCATCTTCGCCTAAAGAGTGAAAAAAGCACACCTATTTATACAAGGCAATTATTTGCAGAAAAGATCATCCTTTTGATGCTATAAGCAAATCAGCCACTAAAGATTCCCCAACAAGATACAAGGGTAATGACTGGAAGGGTTCCGTCAAAATTATTTTCCACAACTCTTTCTTTTAAGGTTGTCTGGTTCCACCCTGGATAAAAGGGTAGTGACTGCTAAGGTTTTGTCAAAATTATTTTCCATAACCCTTTCTTTTAAGGATTTTTTTTTTCACTAAGCTTATGCTTATTTATTCTGATAACCACAAAACAAATGAAATTTATTCAAAAGGTCAGATAAAGAGAGTACCTGATATTTATCAAGTGGTATATTGAATGAGACCATCATGCATAAACGAATATCCTGTCTTGCATATTTGATCCAGAAAGGTTGTGTGAAAAAACTATTTTCTTTGTCGTCAATTCTCCATATGCCATGTGCTTCATCAGAACCAAGATCATGAGCTGTAGTCCAAACAAATTTGACTAGCTTAAGATTACAGGAGCACACAAAAGTGAAGCTTCACTTCAAACCAAAGCTTTTTATCAATTACGCGAATCAAATGATAATATCAAGGCGAGGTATCAAAATCATGAGTTCTAATGCAAATATCTTGCGCTGAAAGTTCCATATGTCATAATGGAGTTCAAAATTGAAATGCTATCCACTTGAGAAAACCAGCTAATCACACTCACTTTACCAAAACTGGAAATTCACACTTTCTTTTATTGAAGGAAACTCTCTCCAAAAGAATCACATTGCCATTAAAGTAATAATTACCATTTTCATTTTTAAAAAGAAGTAATAACATTAACCACACTTCCTATCCATCACTAGAAGCAAAGAAGAATGCTCCAAGTAAAGGACCGGGCTCATCTCATACACTAACAAGTCAAATGCATAGACAGACAAAAACCAAACAGCTTTATGAAAAACGAAAAAAAAAATTACACAGAATGGCATACCTTCATACTGAACAACTCTTGAAGGGGTTCCACAAGGAATCCGCTCGTCCTCTTCCCATCTCATGGTGATTTTGATTTGGTACCATCTTGAGTAAAGCCAAAGTATAATGACTCATAGAATTAGCACAAATCAAAAAAGACTTTTTATTCTAAGTAAAGCAACCCACTGAAATGCACGTACCCTTGATGGAAAAGGTCAAGGTTGTGAAACCTATGGAGGTAAATTGCAATCTCCTGCACTGTATCAAACATCACCACCGGTTGAACCCTAGCTGGGTGGATTGGCTTCGCTGTGCTGGCCTAGTCCTTTGATTCCGGGCAAATAACCATTCAAGAAGCCAAAACATATGTAAAATCCAGACACCTAATACTAGCGCAAGTCTCCAAATCCCCAATTGTGCTCTGCAGGATTACCCGAATTGCTAATTGTATTGTAAAGCAGATTCCTTCGAGCCTCATTTCATCAAGAGTCAGAATAACATCTCATAAATTCAATCTCTGGGTATTACAAATTAGACTCTGCAATCTTCTTCTTCTCCTTCTTCTCTTCCTCGTGATCGTCAATCTTCGAGAGAATAAATATTTTGACAGCTGCGAGCGAGGAAGGAGATAATGATTTTACCTAACGCGGATGGTAATGGAAGTTCGATGACTCGGACTCCGGCACAGAACACGGGAAAAAAGAAGAAACTTTAGAAACCGGAAAATCTAGCAGGAGATGAAGCGCGAAAAATCCGCAATCATGAACTTGTTACAGTTCATCTTTCGAAATATTTTTTATGTGTATTTCGAATCCGTGTAAATCCATTATATATAAAAATATATATATAAATATACATAAATATTCTAAATCTATATTTCTTCGTTGTAAGATAACTAGAAAATTATGAGAAACAAACAAGTCTCTGATATTAAAGATTTTCCTTCTAACGCACATATATATCTCTTCTGATAAATCGGTTTTTTTTTTTTTGATAATTATTAAAATTAAAAGGAAAAATATGTTTTAATTTATAAAAGCTAAATAAATTAGAAGTCTATTTTTATTTTAATTTAAAGTAAAAAAAAATAAGTTACAAAATAAAACAAAAATAATTTGAAATTAAAATATTTTTCATTAAATATTTCAGTTAATGGTCAAATAATAAATTTAATAATTGTTAAAACAGCTTGAGTTGAATTTATTTTAATTTATGCAAACAAATGTGATTGTATTTTTAGAAAATTTCGAGTTAATTTGTTATTACCAAATACTTGGGCTTTAATATTCCAAAAGTTTGAGTTGTAAGACTTTCAGCTAATTTGTAACTGCTTATAAGTTATCTAATCCATTTAATTTTGTGATATTAATATAAATTTCTTTATAACGTCAACCCAAAAAAAAATATATATGTATATATATATATATATACAAAAATTGCGTACAAATTACACTTACGGCTAAAAAATATAATCATTAATAAATTTGATGTAACTTTAAAAAAATATATATATATATATCAAGAATTTGGGATGAACTCAAATTTATTTTTTACAAGACGGAATCAGATTTAAATTTGGTAAAATAATCTATCTCAAATCCTACTCGTTACAATCCATAATCAATTATAAAATACAAGATAAAATTCACAAAAGAATTCAAAGAAATCCCATCACTAGGCTGATTCTGATTTTCTCATTTATCGTGCTCGGTCTCAGAATTTCTCTTCTCAAGAACGAGAAATCGCAGTTCCCAAAAAACGGTGCGTTTCTTTAGTGCCAAATTTAGCTGTGGACTGTGGGAGTACCCACAAGTCTCATCGTACTATGGGCTCAATAATCTACTATGAGACACAAAATAAGCCCAACCCGATTATTCTTTCCCCTCTTTTATATAATATAATATATATATATATATAAATTCCTCCTAACCAAACAAAAATCATTAAAATTTGCATGACTCAATTATTACACAAATCTAACGTCATCAAATTAGTAAAATGAAGAAATAAATAATAGCTTGATTTGTTATGAATAAAGTCAATTAACTTTGACAATTGAGTCATAATTTTAACCGGAAAATAAAAAATAATAAAACAATGAAAAAATTGACCTCACGTATTTAAATTCGGAATACTATAAATAATTTTTAGTAAAAATACAATAAATTTTACTAAAACAATTTTGTATAAATTAAAGATTTTAGTTTCTACACTCAACTAACGTAACACTTATATATTATATTGTATTAAAAAATCAGTCAATTAATTATAATATTAATAATAATTTATTAAAAAATATGACTAAGAAAAAAAGAAAGAAAGAGTTTAAAATGTCAAAGATTTTTACTTTGGCAATTGACAAATGTTGTCAAGCGTGGGCCATTTCTGTAAAGTGTTAGTGTCTATAAAATAATAGACAAATAAATTGATGTTAGTTTTTAGTTTTTTTTCCCATCTAATTGCTGTTTTTTTTTGTGATAAATTTTATTCTGCCTAAACAAAAATATTATGATGTGTATATATATATATATATATATATTTTTAATGTATAATAAATTAAAAAGGTTAAATTTTTGGAATTGTTATCAATAAAAGACTGAAAGACTAGAAACCATTTTAATCTTATTATAGAATAATAATAGATTATATTATAAGTAAATTAATACTTAAAAAATAACTTCATTCAAGTTATTCTCCTTCCATGCTTTAATGTTTCACAAAGGTGGTAAGCATGCACATGCACATGCACATGCAAAAAGATGGCAATAATTATAATTATTTTTTTTTACTACATAATATTAATTATAATTAACTAATTATTTTGGAGGTGCTCTTCACGCAACCATTTTTATTTTCATCAATAAAGTCTTAATTTATATATATATATATGTAGGCCGTTTTATGGGCAGTCCATTTTGTTGTTTTATAAAATACTATATTAAGATATCTTAAATTTTAAAAACACAGTTCTTTAATTTTTTTATTTAATCATTTTATTTTCACGCACACATATTTATTTAGTCGGAGTTTGCGTTTTCCATTTTATGGAATATTCCTGGGCCATAAAAATTAATTTTTTTTTTTTTCCTGTGGAAAACCAGCTAATATGGGCCAGGTTTGAAGATTCCATGGGCTTCATCGTCAAATGAAAATTTATATTTAATTTTAGTACTTTTTTCCATTACAAAAATAATAAATGATGTTACTAATTTTAAATTGTCAGATAATTAAATACCATAGAAATTTCGTTTTCTATATGAATATTATATAAAAATAATAAAATTTACTTTTTGAATAAATGTTGGCTTCATCTATAATCATAATTATTTCACAACATATTTAGGACAAAAAATATTATTAAAAATAATAAGTAATCAAGTTATCTCGTATGATATATGTATATATAAACAGTGATTATTGTGTGTGTGTGTGTGTGTGTAAGACACTCGAACCGTTTTTTTTTTTTTTTTTTTCTTTTTTTGGGAAGAGATAAAAGTTTACACCAATTGACTAATGGTTATATATATGTATTTGTTTATATATGTGTAGTGGTTGATGATTTGAGCTCGTGACCTTTAGATGTTACAGTTTAAAATCAAGGGGAAAAGAATTGTGACACGTAATTACAGTCCAGTAAGGGACCCGTATGATTGAGTTTCTCGTCTTTATGTCCCAAATTATATATGTATATAATATCGAGGCATAAGAAAACTGTTATTGATATGATCAATTTTTGGATTGATTTGCCAATTTATTTAATGAATATGATGGAAGATCAACCATCTATTTTCTTATTTGTCATTTCTCTGCGTCTGCCTATATATATATAGCTACCTTAACCATCTATACACACATATAGATATATATATATATATATATATATTTTTCATTTCATATAGTCATGGCCATAAATTAAGTAGCATCGTTATCAACTAGAAAAATTCAACTCAAAGTCGGGAATTCAGCATTTATGTGCATGTACACAAAAAGGAAGTTTAATATGCATTATATGATATATATACATATATATGTATCCATACATGTGATTGTGTTTGTACTTTGTAGTGAATAATAGAAATAACTAAAAAAAATTAATCATAGGTCATTTCTTTTCTTTTGGATGTATGTTAAAGAAATAAAAATTTAAAAAAGATAACATACATTGTAACAACCCGACATGAAAGAAACAAATCCAACTCAACTACTTCTTCGAAGCAGGAAAAGCCAAAAATATATCGTTTTGAGAAATTCTAAAAATGATGCAATTTTAATATGAAGAAAGAAAAAATAGGAGGTGAAAACAATGTCGTTTTGAGAGCATTAAAACGATGTCGTTTTGGTGATAGAAAAAGAAAAAAAAATAGAGCAAACCAGAGGCGTGAAAAAGAAAAAAAAATAGAGCAAACCAGAGGCGTGTATGCCTCTGGCCGCCGAAGAAGACGAAGAAGAAGCTGGGACCTGCACACCGAAGAAAAAAGAAGAAGAGGCATACAGGACTCTCCGTCCTCCCACCTATTAAAGGAAAAAGGGAAGAAATCAGAAAGGAGAAAGAATGGTGCGAAGAGAGAGAAAAAAAAAGGGAGTCACAGCTGCCACTGACTTGCAGGAGGTGATCTAAGACGGGTATGGCTTTCCTCATGACAAGAAGAAGAGTCGAGACGACTCTGTAACCTGTGCGATTGAAAACCCGAGGGAATCATGTGACAACTTGCATAAGAGAATGAGATCTGCAGCGGTTGCCTACACGATTGTGCATACTTCTAGCTCTCTCTGGTACGATTTTGCTATGTACGTGCCAGCTTTGTGTGCATGAAACATTTCACAATGAATTTCGATCAATTCGTGGTGGTCTACAGTGGTGCGTAGTGGTCCGAAGACAGCGCTCCGGCAGCAGTACGTTGTGAACTAGGGACATGCATGTGGTGGCGTGTGGCAATTTTGGTGAATGAGATTGTGTGTCTTTGGTAAAAACTCGGTCCGCATTTGTATTTTAATTATTTTCACATGCATTCGTCATTTAACCCACGTGTTTTTGTTTGTAAACGAAAAAATTATCTAAACAGTAATCGGGATTCAGAGAATACTGTAGATTTGAACCAATAAGGATTCCAATACTTTCCGATTCGACTGTAAGTAAGGGATTAAGTTAGTCTCACTCAGAGGCCCTCATGTTTTATAAAAACTTGTTTTCTGTTAAAATGAATTGTTTACAGACTTTATAACTATTTGAGTTTTCTACCACAAGTTCGGTGAACTCATCATATTCGTATGTGCGCAATTGCATATGATTGAAAACTTATATGATGTTGTGTATGACGTATAATTATGTATTCACATTGTTACTTGTAGATCTATGTAAATTTTATGCATACTAGTTATCGAGTTATAGGTGTGTGTGACGTATATATATATATATATATATATTATTGTAAGTTGTGCAACGTGTGTATGTATGACTGGACAACTTGTATGTGTCTACTTATAAAGTACATATATGCCTTGTGTAAATATACAAGTATATTCATATTGTATGTGCTGCGTGTTTATATATATTTATTTAAGTCGATAATTATGTGTATAAAGTGTATATATTGTATTTATTATGTAGGTATATTGAGGTATAATATATATAATATATAAGTAGGTGCACATCTGAGTAAGTCATCTAATGATAAACTTGATTAGTAAAAGAATAACATAAAAATCTTTAAAAGATGAAAAAATTCGTTTAACCGGTATCACTGAGGGGTGAGTGTGTGTGAGCCTTTTAGCGTGTGACTGTGGTGAACCTTACCCGTGAATACGACTTCAGCCAGACATGACGAAGCGATAAGAACTGTGAACTGTATATTGTGTACTACAAACTGTGAATTGTGAACTGAATTGTAATATATTCACGTGATAGAGAGGATCCTTACTGAACTATTTCCTGCTTAAATTATAATACTGAATACTGAATTATGTTATTTAGAAAATTATTTATACTCTGAGTTATAATATTGAAATAAGAAATTCTGAATGTTTACTAAATAAACTGATTTAAAAGATTTAGTGATTGAGTGTGTGCATGTCTTTGTTGTGGACACTGTCTTTTTTTCTTACTGAGTTCGTGAAGTTTACCCCAATTCACATCCCCAATGCAGATTAATTCAGATTAAGAGCAAGTTCAAGGTCGAAAAAAATACTTTAAAAAACTTTTAGTAATTTTGAGAGTTTTGTCTTATAATGTGGGTTTAATTATATTATAGTGATACAATATAAAAAATTGTGTAAGTCTTGTGACTTGTAATTTTGTATAAGAGATTATTGAATCTTAAAGTTTTCATTTATTACTGAGTAAATTTATCAGGTTATGTGTGTGGAATAACACTTTTTTCTCAACTGATAAAGCGAGTCATCGCATGCATACATATATATACACATATATAATATGCACATAATTAGATATCTATATATATATTTTTTTTTATTTTTTTTTTGAATTTCTCATTGCATGAAAGATATACTTCAAAATAAGCGAGCATATAATATTTTAAAAGTAACTAAAAAATGTACCACTTAGACTAAAGACCAAATAATTGAAATTCGTATAGAAAAGTTTATAAAAATAACATGCACTAAAATTTAACAACTAAAGAAAAATTCACACATTTAATATTTAGAAATTGATAAAGTATGCATTAAAAAATAATTACATAATTTTCTAAAAAATTTAGTAATAATGTATGAAAAATATAATATTTTCTAAAATTAAATATAATTGTTACACACATTACATTCTTAATCTCTCATTCAAATTTGTTCTAATGTTTTTGCATAAAATTCTAAAATTATTTAAAAGGATAAACAAAGAAATTTAAAAAATACATTTACTAAGAAAAGCATGTCCTTCCATCGAGAGACACATTAATTGTATTGTACATGAAGAAGTAGCTTGCACATTTGTCAAACATATATTCCACTATCCATTAATTATTCGCTTCAGACAAATTAATACACATACATGTGACACATCATGTGATCTTATAGTAATAAATTAAATTATGTGTGTATATATATATATTGGATAAAATCATTCTTTGGATTTGGAATATATACCACAGCGAATGAGATCATGATCTTTATTTAGGTTGGATTTTTAGGCATTCCAGTCTCGTCATGATATTTCATCCCCACGTATATATATGATATATATTATATTATGATAATGTACAACTTAACATATAACATGATACACGAAACCCATCCAAAGTAAGCTCATTTACTTACCATATATTTGGATTCTATTAAAATCAATTATATTATTAAATTTATAACTCAGGACACCCTAAAAATGGTATAGCGCTCTCAAAATGTTCTCCAAAGTTTTAATTAGTTACATATGTATCATTTTTTAATTAAAGAACAAAATTAATTCAGTCTTCTACAAAATTAAATGTCTTGAAATTAATATTGAATCTATATCTAACACAAAAATTTCAAAACTACACTTGATTCATTTAATTCTTTTACCATTAATTATTAAAAAACAAAAATAATTAAATTAATTTTTTTAACCAATTATAACACTACAATTAAAAAAAAATTTCTTTTATTTAAAAATACAATAAATTTATTTAATTTTAATTTACAGTAATCTAATTAATGCATTGCTGAACACATTATACTATTTCTCCAGTCGGTTAACTAATCTGAGGATAAGTAGTGTTTGACACATGGAGCAATTAGCTAGTGACATATCTATTATATGTACAAGGCATATGGATAGTTTCTGTTTCATCATTATATTTAATCATATATATTATATATATATATATATATATCGATATATCATGAAAGTTCGTTTGATTTTGAAAAGTCAGCAATAACGGGTTGTCATTTTTACTCTCTCTCTATACGCAAAAATGATAAAAAGTGAAGTTCGTTCCAAACCACTTTTGATTTTGATTTCCTCTATGCACATCAAAGTTTATTGTTATTATCTAATCTTTTGACATTGATGCATTATAGTCAACCCCAACTACCCATATATATATATATATATATATATATATATATGCACATATACGTACACGTACGCATTTACTGTAACAACCGGATTTAAAAATTTAATTCGAGATAATTTTTTTAAATTAATAAAAAAATATATAAATAATTTTATCTTATTTTATTTTAATTTTTTAAAATTTTTGAAAAAATAGAATAAGAAACTAAATTAAAAATAATTCTAAAAAAAAAGAGAAACCGTAAATAAAAGCGATATTTAAAAAAAAATTAAAAACAATGGGTAAAATTATAAAAAGAAAAAGTCTGGCCACGTGGAATGGCCCGGTTAGCAGCCACGATAAGTCATAATGTGTCGCATGGCGGACACACTAATATCAGCTCCACGCGGGAGGTTATGCTGGTGATCCGTGTGACTAGACGATCAGATGGCCCAGATTACATCTCGCGCGCACAAACGACCAAAATGCATTTTCTCTTCAGACATGATCATACGGATGAGATTGATCACGATGGACAATCTATATTCGTCCATGCAATCGGCCTAAACAGGCAACAATCGGACGACTCTCCTCACTCCACGTCGACGCAGATGAATGGCCAAGATCAGAGAGAAGAGAGGTCTCTTCAGTCAGCCTCGAAACCCTAGCCAACACCCGACAAGAGAACAAGAAGGAGGGCGGCCGGAGGGAAGACCAGCTGCTAGAGGGATGTCGTCACTGCTGCAAAGGAGCCACCGCTGACGTCGAGAGAGGTAAAATTTTCCCCTTCTCTCTTGGAATTCAATCCTGAGCTTCCTATGCACATATCGAAGCCAAAGGACCAACAGGTGAGCAAAAAATCACAAGCGAAACTTGGTCGAGCCGCGGCGGCCAAAATCCAAAACCCTCTCCGATGACCCTCTTTCTATTTCTCATTTCGCATGATTTTTTAACCATTATGTTCTCCGTCCCTTTCTGGTGTAGGTTAATCGAAAGGAAACTTGGCTGCGAATGAGGACCGGCGGAGTCGCCGTACCCAGAGACCTTCCATTGGTAGGGTTTCGATTTTTGCCTTTTCCGACCAACCGAGGCCTCCTTACTTGGTTTTTTGCATGTTTATGTACAAAATCGGCCAAAATAGGCCAAAAACGGCCAAATTGAGGCGAACCACCACCGTGGACGCTCGAGTCAACACCGAAGCACGGCAGCAACGCCATACCAGAACCCTAAAATTGGCTAAAAATATTTTAAAACGCCTATTTTAGCCTTTTGGAGTATTTTTGGATATGTGACGAGTATTTTAATTTCTACAGAAAAAATTCAGGAAACTTGGTGACTGCTAGGAGGCAAAGTGAAAAGTACAATATTTCATACACTGATCCGGAGTAAAAATTTCTCACCTTTTTTCCTATTACGATAAACTGAGCTTAATAATCAATAAATATTGTGTTATGTGAAAATTAGAAAACTCTAAAATTAATTACAAATCATTAATGGAGCCGAAGATAGAACCGATCAGTGTATATTTGCCATAATTTACTGTTTATTTTCTCGTATACTGCCTAAAATGCTTACTATTATATTGTGTGCGTTAAATTGTTAACTTTAATTATTTTCTCAGTTATTTAGTTTACTTAACTGCACAACTCTCATTTGTTGGTTCGTTTTGCAATAAATGCCCAAATTATGTTTTCTTGATTTATATACCGTCTCTTCCATGACTTATTGTTGATTTATAAATATAGGATGTTGATAAGTAATTAGGGATTGGTTGATGATATGAATCTATATATGAAAGACTTACTGGGTACTTTGGAAAATAATGGACGGACCCGGTACATAAGAAAAACTCTATCATGGATATTACCTTAGTCGAACAGGGTTAAGAAGTCTCATACCGGAAGGGTTTGAGAGATATAGTTCACCCTCATATCGAATGGTAGAGGTCGAGAGGTAGCTAATGGTCACCGATATTGGCGACGGGAGAGAATAAAAAAGGTGTGTGTGTGGCCTGTTAGGGGTCGAGAGATGGTTAATGATCGCCGATGTTGGCGACGGGAGAGAATGAAGAGGGTGTGTATGTGGCATGTTAGGGGTCGAGAGGTGGTTAATGGTCGCCGATGCTGGTGACGGGAGAGAATGATCAAAGTGTGTGTGTGTGGTCTGGTATAGATCGAGAGGTGGTTAATAGTCGTCGATGCTAGTGACGGGAGAATGATCAACTCTGGATCGAAGTTGTTGGCGTCCAAACCTAGTGTGTAGAGTAACAGGATAAAGATTTTAGTTTCTTTTGAACGAATGGAATATGCAAATTGATGGTAGCATAGACATTGAATATGGTTGTATTGTATGCGATGCCTTGTGCATGATTGTAGATTTACCTTGATCATTTAATAAGGGATTATGATAGTGTTTCCTTGTACTTGATCGATGGACTATGGAATTGATTGCTTTGTTAATTATGACCAATATAAAAAAAAAAAAAAAATGGAGCATTACATATACGTCGTAGGAGTATATGATATTCCATTAGAAAACTATAACAAGATTGGTTAGAATCTATTTTTGAACTAATCCCACATATCATTGCTAAATTAACAAAATGTATATATATACATATACATATATATATACACACACACATATAATCTAATAATAATTATAGAGTATTGCAAATAACATAGTACATCCTCCATTGAATTGATTTTCATATGAAGTTAATCTCTAATTCTCATAAATAATAATAAATTCAAACTATAATCAAATATCAATTATATATTATTTTTAGTGTGGATATATGGGACATTGTTATATATATATATATACATGTGTGAGTAAATTGTAATATGATGAGTAAGTTCATTGGAAGTTGTGTGGCAGAGTTACGGACGTCGATGAATTTAGCGCATCATCTGTACATGCATAGCAATTTGGACACGCACACCACGAGCGCACCGAGCTCATAATTATTATTATTTCTATGTATCTAATTTTAAATTTCAACACGTATTCATGTATATTAATAATTGCTAGTGGGAAATGTTGTTAAATTAATTTCTAATCCGTAGATTGCATAATACTAACCTATTCCCTTATAAATAAATAAAAAAATTGAAAATAAAACTTTATTTCTTATTTTTATGATAAAATTCACTTGTTAGAAAAGAAAATTATAGGTCATATATATACGTATATATGACATGTGAGTTTATTCAAATTTTGAAGATTTAAGAGTAAAAACTAGACATGGGCTGGAGATGAATATACGTCCCACGATTGTTGAACCTAGGTTGACACGAATTAGATATGTGTCACGGGTTTAGGGACTAAAATAAGATTAGATGGTAATAGAAAGAAATAATGGACCCTTTAAATTATTTGATATTTTATTTAATTTTAATTTTAATTTTAGTCATATTGTCCAAGTCAGAAAACAAAATTGATGGCGTCCACCATCAGACACCAGTAATTGACAGTTGACCAGAATATCTTAAAAGAGAAAAAAAAGAAAGAAAGTAATGATATTCCTCGGGACTAGGGTTTCTTTCTTGAATGCAATTGCCACTTTCACACCACCACCAACCAAATACACGTATATGCATTATGTGCTTGGCTTTTAACTAATTAAGATATATGGATAATAAATTGGAATAGCTAAAATTAACCCCCTCACTTAAAATATTTTACTAATTTTATTATCTTACCACACTTGATCTTTTAACAATTTAAGCACATTGAATAATTTGTAATTCTATTTTTTTAATAAAATTATATATTCGAATTGTAAATTATTTGTATATTTTCAGTAAAAGTTAACTATATTATTAAGTAGATCTTAAATTAGGATTCTTATGGATTTGTTAATCTTTTATTTATAGTTTAAAGTTTGTTAAAGCATTCTATTCGTGTAATAACCAAATTAATTTATAAATATAATTTTCAAATTTTTTGAATTTTAATTTAATATAAAAATAAATGAAAATATGATGGGATAAAATTAAAAATAATTTTGAAAAAAAATAGTGAAAATTTATATTCTTGAGATATTTTTAAAAGAAAAATCGAAAACTGATTGTCAAAATACAATTTAAAAAAGTTGTGCCACGTAGGATGCTCAGTCAGCAGTCCCAACGAACCAGAACGCGCCGCGTGACAACGGACGTTGCGCGGTGCCACGCGGGCGATCCGCGTGCCCGCGATCGGATGACCCAGATTCACTCCCGCGCGCACGGACGACACAGATGTGTTTCCTCCCCAAACGCGATCGGACGACCAGATTTAAACGCGATCAACGGTCCATATCCACTTCCTATTTAAACACGATCGGACGGTCCAGATCAGATCGCGATGAACGGTCCAGATTCACTCTCTATTTAATCATGATTGGACGGTCCAGATCAAACGCGACGGATATTAGAGATTAAAAGGAGACGGATATAAATAACCATCTTCACACCAAACTCTAACCCTAGCCGCCAGACACCCTTGCCGGAGAAGAAAACCTAGCTGCTGGGAATGAGAGCCACCGCCACCCACCGCCGCGTCGGAGCCACTTTTGACCGCCAAAAGAGGTAAAAAAAAACTTTATTTGCTCAGAATTCAATTTTAAACACCCTTATAGCCAAATCGGAGTCAAAAGATCGACAGATTCTTCGAAAACTGCGGGCAATGTCCAGCGACACCATCACGAAAAATTGCAAAAACGCCTCCAATGAGGCCCTTTTCGATTCCCGTTCTGCGTAATTCTTTCACCATTGTAACCACTATTTCCTTCTCTACAGGTTGACCGGAGCAAAATATCTAACCACAAAGGTGAGCCGGCAGAGTTTTGCACCGGAGAACCCTACCGTCGGTGAGTTTCAATTTTTTTTAGGCCAACTAAGGCCCCTTAATGTATTTTTTTACAGAGATTGATGCAAAATCGGTCGAAAACAGCCGACCTAAGGAAAATCACTGTCGTAGACGGCGGCACGGTCGCAGGAGCACGGCGGAGCTGCCGTGCCGAAATTCTAGAATTGGCCAAAAAGAGGTCCTGACATCGATTTTGGATTTTTTGAGATATTTGTAGGTACTTATAGCTCGTTTTAATCCTCGAAGAAAAATTCATGGAACCCGAGGGGTCGCCAGGAGACGCAGTCAATAAGTTTAGCTTCTTGGACATCACTTTGAGTAAAAATCTCTCATCTTATTCTCTGTTATAGAATTGAAGTCAAATTAACAATAATAATGTATTTTCTACAATTTAGAAAATATTTATAATTAATTACGGATTACCAATAGAGTCAGATTGAAAATTATTCTCTGTTGATTTCTGTCGATTTATTTTACAGTTTGAATGTATGATAATATCTGATTTATCGATTTTATAGTTTTGAATGCATTTATTGATGCCTTATGTGACTACTGCTAAATGGAAAACCGAGATGTGATTGCATTCTCTGATGTTTGTTTGTTTATTCATGTGATTATGGTTGAATTGGAAAACTGAAGTTTAAAAGTAAATGGGAACTGTGTGATTAAGTGAATTGATGAAACAACAGTCTTACTGGATATCCGGGGAGATGGTGGACGGACCAGGTGCATAATCCTACCGTGAACATTACCTCATATCAAGCAGGGTATCGAGGCTTAGTAATTTGGCATTCATACCAGACGGGATATGGGGACGACCTGTTTCACCCTCATACCGGATGGAGTATTGAGGATTTGTAATTTGATGCTTATATCGGACGGGGTATGGGGATAACATGTTAATTGAAAATGTTAAAGGAAATGATTCACGCGTTGTGGAGACATCTCTATGAACCCCAATGGATACTAATAGGCTGATAAAAATGGTAAATTGTTATTTTGGTTAATTGAATATGAATCATGATGTGTTATATTATTAATTCTACATGTTGTTTTTGTAAACTTCGTTACGGTAAGTAAGCGGTAAACGATTTTGTTTATGATAAATAAATTTGCTTAATTAAGAACTTCATTAGTTGTTTTGATTTTTTTACCAACTTTTATTTCTGTATCGGTGAGCAGTGTGATATTCTTACTACGCTAGTGTAGCTCATTTCTTTATTAATAATTTCAGATCAAGAAAACTAGAATCTAAAACGCGATCCACAAGATGTTTGCGAATAGGATGTCAGTTTATTTATTTATTTTCTTAAGTTTTTTATATTTCCTTCAAAATGTAATTTCTTTAACATTATTTTAGACTTTAAGTTATTAGATAAATAATATAAAATCTAACTGATTATTTTACTTTTATATTTAATTCATAATTTATTTTTTTTTAAATTTTGAAATCGTTACAATTCGTGTACAAGTAATTTAAAAAATGTGTAGATATATATATATTTATAATTAAAACTTCAAAATCCAAAAAAAAAAAGAAAAAGATGGGGAAAATTAAAAATCCCATTACAATTAAACTCTCTCTCTCTCTCTCTCTCTATATATATATATATATATATATATCCTCCACTCTTTTAAAGGTGGAAAATTGTTATTGGATCCAAAAACGAATGAAAAGAAAGTATCTTCCTTTTTTATTTCCTTTCACTTTAATTTACACTTTCCCAAAGTCCATGAACCGTTGTAGTGTGCATGTAATCATTCATTGACCTAAAGTCAAAATATCACCAGCCATCTAAATTGGAAACTTCCCACCCTAATATATATATATATATATATATATAATATGTGTATATTTGTTTTTCAATTATTAAATTCCACAGTCCATATCACCATCTCATAACTTCATCATTACATATTGAATTTATTTTTATTTAACTTAACCTTTTTATTTGTTTATTATATTCTATTTCAACCTAGCTGCATATTAATTGATTAAAAAAATTAATCCACTTGGAATTTGAACACACAAATGTATGTATATATATATATATATAGTTACGTTTACAAAGTTTAATTAGGAAAAGCAAAGAATAATACCCAAAAGCATTCTTTTAATTTTATATCATTCGAAATCTATTCTCCTCCTAATAAAAGCATGTTAGTCGGTTTTCTTTTTCAAAAAAATAAATTTAATTTATTATAATTGAAAATAATATAACAACTATAAAATACTCGTTTCGTATAAATAATAATAAATTCATTAAAAAAATTATGTAATTAAATTATTATAATTTTAATAATATATTAATAAATTAAATTATTAATTTTATCAAATTAAACATTTCAAAATGATAATTTTAGTTTATAGTGCATTTCAAAATATCGATTATTACATTCTTAATAATATTTATTTAAATTAGTAGTCTTTAAATATAATATAAAATTTTTAACTATTAAACTAATTTATTTTAATTATATAAATTTATTTCATTTTATATTCTTGATTCCCAAGTTAAAAAAAAAAAAAATAGTAAAAATGGGAAG